>JAECUM010091027.1:0-149631 GCA_016617855.1 Megalonaias nervosa
TGGCTGAACCATAGACAACGCAACCATAGTCTAGTTTCGAGCGAATAAATGTTCTGTATAAACTGAGTATGACTTTCCTATCACCACCCCAGTCAGTGTGCGCTATTACTTTAAGTAAATCTAGAGATTTTAAGCATTTAGCTTTCAAATTCTTCAGGTGTGGAATAAAAGTCAGTTTTCTGTCGAAGACAATACCTAAAAATTTTGCTTCCTCAACAACTGGAATAGGTGTTCCGTCCAGCGTGAGTTTAGGTCCATCGTGATGTCTTCGTAACTGACAGAAATGCATACATACAGGTTTTGATTTCGAGAATTTGAAACCGTTAGTATTGGCCCAATTTTGAATCTTGTTGATATTTTGCTGCAATTGTCTTTCAATTGTATGCATGTGCTTGGATCGGTAACATATTAAAAAGTCATCAACATATAGAGAGCAATCCACACCGGGGGTCAGGCACTTGGTGATGCTATTAATTTTTATGTTGAAAAGCGTCACGGATAAAATACTGCCCTGGGGCACACCCATCTCTTGATCGTGCATATCAGAGAGGGTGGAGCCCACTCGTACCTTGAATTCCCTGTCTGAGAGGAAGTTTGATATGAACGAGGGCAGTGGGCCTTTTAGACCCAGATCGTGTAGGTCATTTAGTATTCCGTACTTCCATGTTGTGTCATAGGCCTTTTCCAAATCAAAGAAAACCGCTACTAAGTGTTCCTTCTTGATGAAAGCGTCGCGAATAAATGTTTCCAGTCTAACCAGATGATCATTCGTACTACGACCATAACGAAAGCCACTTTGGAAAGGAGATATTAAATTCTTGCTTTCCAAATACCATACAAGCCGAGAATTGATCATTCGCTCCATTGTTTTGCATACGCAGCTAGTTAATGATATAGGTCTATAGTTGCTAGGATCTGCGCTATCTTTGCCTGGTTTGGGAATTGGTACTACTATTGCTTCTTTCAAATTTTTGGTACATTACCAGTAATCCATAAATCATTGAAGATTTCCAGAAGAACTGTTAAGGATGGTTCTGGAAGGTGTTTCAAAAACTGGTAATGTATATCGTCAGGCCCAGCGGATGTATCATGGGCCTTATTCAAAGATTCCATAAGCTCCGACAATGAAAACGGTTGGTTATAACTTTCTTTGTTATTCGATGTGAATTTCAACCGTGTTTTTTCTTTTTTGAGCTTTTAGTCTTCGGAAAGCTTCTGAATAATTAGACGATGAGGAATTTTTGGAGAAACAATCAGCAAGTACATTAGTTATTTCATGCTTGGTATTGAAATTGTTGTTATTTATCTTCACATGTCGAAATGAATTGTGTTTTCCATTTCCATTTATTTTGCGGATCGTGTCCCAAACTTTCTTTATTGAGGAACGAGAGTTTAAAGTTGAAACATATTTTTTCCATGATGCTCGTTTACTTTCTTTAATGGTGCGGCGAGCTTTGGCCCGAACAATACGGTACTGAGTTAAGTTTTCGGGCGTTGGGCGATTATTAAATTTTTTCAGTGCTTCTCGGCGTTGTCTAATGGCTTCTTTACATTGTTTAGTGAACCACGGTTTTGGGGTTCTTTTACAATTCGGCGAGGACTTAGGAATGGATTCTTCTGCAATCTCAATTAAGACGGATGTAAATTGTCGAATAGGATCAATATCGTTCAGGACGGTATTCCTGTTAAGTCTAGCTGTACAAAGTGTTTCAAACTTGCCCCAGTCAGCTTTCTTTAAATTCCACTGTGGAATCGTGTCATCAATTGTAACGTTGGTGTTCTTAAGAGAGATTGGAAAGTGATCACTGCTGTGAAGGTCATCAGCGACCTTCCAATTATAATCCAAAAGTAGTGAAGGAGAAGAAATTGTCAAGTCGATACACGTGTATGTACCAGTTCCTGGGTGCAAGTACGTCGGAGATTTGGTATTAAATAGACACAAGTCGTGTCTAGTAATAAAATCTTCAACCTTTTTGCCCCTGTCGCTTATGTAATTTGATCCCCATAGAATATTATGGGCATTAAAATCACCGAGTAAAACAAATGATGCAGGAAGTTGCTGAACAAGCGTGTCTAATTCATTTGGTAATAAGTTGGTGTTTGGTGGTATGTAAATAGAACAAAAAGTAATCACTCGATGTAGAGTGACACTCACAGCAATGGCTTGCAAATTTGTGTTTAAAGGGATGACGCTATGTGGGGCTCTATTGTTCACAGCAATAGAAACCCCTCCCGAGGCCCTGTCAACGTTCTGTAAGTAGGTGTTAAACAGGGAGTAGTTTTTGAGTGTGATGCTATCCGTATCTTTAAAAAAAGTTTCTTCTAGGCATAGTATTGCAGGATCATATTCGTTTAAAAGCAGGAGAATATCATTGTAATTGGCTTTAAGTCCTCGACAATTCCATTGTATGATGGTGTTGTTCATTATAAGTTTAGATTGGAGATTTTGGAGCTAGGTTAGACTTTTCCACCGAGAGAATCTATATGGTTATTTCTATGGAGGAAGTACGGGGATGATTTTTTTGTTAGGTCTGGAGCTACTTTGAGAACATGGAGCAGTATCTTCTGCATCCATGCTCTCAATGTCCCCAAACCTGTTATAGAGTTTGATGGGGTCTTCTGACCCCTTTTGCTGCCAATTTCCTTGTGATCTGTTTTTGTTCTTAGGTGATTTCGGTTGTTAAGTATTATTGAATGTTGTTTGGGTAGATGCCGTGGTTTTTTGTGCTTGGTAATGGGGGGTGTTAGTGCTTGATGTTGACTCGGGTGCATCTGTCTGCGTTTGAGCGTCCTTCGTTGCCTTGGGATTGTTCTTCACTACAGTGGAAAAGGATGCGCCAGGAAGAGATGTTTTTGCCTGTACAAGCTTTCTGGCCTCTGGATAGGGAATGTTGGATGTGTATTTAACCCTCTGTATTTCCTTCTCCTGTTTCCAGGTATCACAATCCTTGGAATTGGCGTGGTGCTCCTTTCCACAGTTGACACAATGCGGAGTGGCTCTACACTCAGATTCCTGGTGAGAGTGATCTCCGCATCGGCTACATATTTGGCTTCTTGAGCAGCGGTCTTCATGATGACCATATTTCTGACACTTATAACATCGAAGTGGATTTGGTATGTACACATCAACCTTCACTTGCAGAAAGCCAACTTTTACCACTCTGGGTACTGTTGGCTTGTTGAAGGTGAGTATAACGGTGTTGGTGTCCTGCAGGTTGTTGTTACGTTTAATACGTATTCTACGGACTGCAGTGACACCTTCGTTTTTCATCCCTTCAATGATATCCGTGTCGCTGACTCCAGCCAAGTCACGACAGCGAATCACGCCTTTGAACGAATTGAGTGTTGTGTGGGCGAACGAGGTCACTGGAATATCGAAAAATGTTGTCATTTTCTTGAGGTTTTCTGTTTGACCTCGTCGCTCACACTCGACAAGTAGGCAGCCCGATTTTTAACTTTTTAACAACTTTTGGTGTTCCAATCAGTCCCATAATTGTTTTCTCGATCACAAACGGAGAGAGTACATTAAGCGGTTTTGTGGCATCTTTAGACTGTATAACCATGAAGCGTGGAAATGAATCCACACCACATGGTTCGTCATCTGAGTCAGATCCAGTTTTGGTACGCTTGAGTTGATTTGTTTTGGAAATATCCATGTTGGTGGATTTAAAATTCAGCACCCGTGCTCCCCGCCCACCAAGGAGACCAACAAGGGGACACTTTTCAAGTGTCAGGGATACACAGATGTTATACTCAGTAGGTAAATTCACCTCCTGATTCATCCCATAAGACATACTCAGTCGGTAAATATACCTCCCAATTGACCCGTTGAGCCACCGCCTTCTAGGAAGTCGTCTAAGACTTGGAAAAGGGAAAGTTAAAGGGATAGAATGTAGGGGCAACGGTGGTATCAAGAGAGATACAACGAGAAAGATAAAGAAAGTGAGCGAGACCAGCCGATTTGTCGAGACCGGGCCCATCCCGACCACCCGTCTAGAAGAAGTAGAGGCCAAAGTAGTGTACTGCATCGGAAAGCCTCTGCTCAACTACCAGGATCCTTTCCTCCTCCGACACGGGTCGCAACCCATGGCAAACAGGTTGCCTCTACTTAGTCGCCTCTTACGACACGTAACGAGGCACGGCGGGCCAATTCTACAACCCCGGACCCGCAGGGGGAGATGAGCATTGGTACTACGACCATATCGGAAGCCACTTTGGAAAGGAGATAATAAATTGTTGGTTTCCAAATACCATACAAGCCGAGAATTAATCATTCGTTTCATTGTTTTGCATACGCAGCTAGTCATGCTATGGGTCTATAGTTGGTAGGATCTGCGGTATCTTTGCCTGGTTTGGGAATTGGTATTACTGTTGCTTCTTTCCAAAGTTTTGGTAGATTACCAGTAATCCATAAATCATTGAAGATATCCAGAAGAACTGTTAAGGATGGTTCTGGAAGGTGTTTCAAAAACTGGTAATGTATATCGTCAGGCCCAGCGGATGTATTATGGGCCTTATTCAAAGATTCCATAAGCTCCGACAATGAAAACGGTTGGTTATAACTCTCTGAGTTATTCGATGTGTATTTCAACCGTGTTTTTTCTTTTTGATCTTTTAATCTTCGGAAAGCTTTGGAATAATTAGACGAAGAAATTTTAGAGAAACAATCAGCAAGTATATTAGCTATTTCATGTTTGGTATTGAAATTGTTGCTATTTAGTTTCAGATGTCGGAATGAATTGTGCCCTTTCCATTTATTTTGCGGATCGTGTCTCAAACTTTCTTTATAGAGGAACCAGAATTTAAAGTTGAAACATATTTTTTCCAAGATGCTCTTTTACTTTTCTAATGGCTTCTTTACATTCTTTAGTGAACCACGGTTTTGGGGTTCTCTTACAGTTCGGAGAGGACTTAGGAATGGATTCTTCTGCAATCTCAATTAAGACGGATGTAAAATGTCGAATAGGGTCATTGTCGTTTAGGACGGTATTCCTGTTAGGCCTAACTGTACAAAGTGTTTCAAATTTGGCCCAGTCAGCTTTCTTTAAATTCCACTGTGGAATTGCGTCATCAATTGTAACGTTGGTGTTCTTAAGAGAGATTGGAAAGAGATCACTGCTGTGAAGGTCATCAGCGACCTTCCAATTATAATCCAAAAGTAGTGAAGGAGAACAAATTGTCAAGTCGATACACGTGTATGTACCCGTTCCTGAGTGGTATGTTGGAGATTTGGTGTTATATAGACACAACTCGTGTCTAGTAATGTAATCCTCAACCTTTTTGCCCCTGTCGCTTATGAAGTATGATCCCCATAAAATGTTATGGGCATTAAAATCACCAAGTCAAACGAATGGCGCGGGAAGTTGTTGAACAAGAGTGTCTAATTCATTTGGTAGTAAGTTGGTGTTTAGTGGTATGTAAATAGAACAAAAACTAATCACTCGATGTAGAGTGACACTTACAGCAATGGCTTGCAAATTTGTGTTTAAAGGGATGACGCTATGTGGGGCTCTATTGTTCACAGCAATTGAAACTCCTTCTGAGGCCCTGTCAACATTCTGAAAGTAGGTTTTAAACAGGGAGTAGTTTTTGAGTGTGATGCTATCCGTATCTTTAAAAAAAGTTTCTTCTAGGCATAGTATTGCAGGATCATATTCGTTTAAAAGCAGAAGAATATCATTGTAATTGGTGCTAAGTCCTCAACAGTTCCACTGTATGATGGTGTGCTTCATTATAAGATTAGAGTGGAGATTTTGGAGCTAGGTTAGACATTTCGACGAGAGAATCTGTATGGTTATTTCTCTGGAGGAAGTACGGCGATGATTTTTTTGTTAGGTCTGGGGCTACTTTGAGAACATGGAGCAGTATCTTCTGCATCCATCCTCTCAATGTCCCCAAACCTGTTATAGAATTTGATGGGGTCATCTGACCCCTTTTGCTGCCTATTTCCTTGAGATCTGTTTTTGTTTTTTGGTGATTTCGGTGGTTGAGAATTATTGAATGTTGTTCGGGTAGATGCCGTAGTTTTTTGTGCTTGGTAATGGGGGGTGTTAGAGCGAGGTTTTGACTCGGGTGGATCTGTGTTTTGTTTTTGAGCGTCCTTTGTTGCTTTGGGATTATTCTTCACTACAGTGGAGAAGGATGGGCCAGGAAGGGATGCTTCTGCCTGGACAAGCGTTCTGGCCTCTGGATAGGAATGATAGCTGTGTATTTTACCCTCTGTATTTCCTTCTCTTGTTTCCAGGTATCACAATCCTTGGAACTGGCGTGGTGTTCCTTTCCACAGTTGACACAATGCGGAGTTGCTCTGCAGTCAGATTCCTGATGAGAACGGTCTCCGCACCGGCCACATATTTGGCTTTTTGAGCAACGATCTTCGTGATGGCCATATTTCTGATATTTATAGCATCAAAGGGGGTTAGGTATGTAAATCTCAACCCTCACTTTCAAAAAGCAAACTTTCACCACTCTGGATACTGCTGGTTTGTTGAAGGTGAGTACAAATGTGTTGGTGTGCTGCAGATTGTTACGTTTAA
Organism: Megalonaias nervosa; assembly: GCA_016617855.1. NCBI lineage: Eukaryota > Metazoa > Mollusca > Bivalvia > Unionida > Unionidae > Megalonaias > Megalonaias nervosa. Next base: position 6,537 of record JAECUM010091027.1, read on the forward strand.
TTCGTATTCTGCGAACCGCAGTGACACCTTCGTTGTTCATCCATTCAATGATATCCTTGTCGCTTACTCCAGCCAAGTCCCGACAGCGAATCACGCCTTTGGACGAGTTGAGTGTTATGTGAGCGAATGAGGCTACTGGAATATCGAAAAATGTTTTCATTTTCCGGATATTCTCTGTCTGACACCGTCGCTCACATTCAACAAGTAGGCAGCCCGATTTCAACTTCTTAACACTTTTTGTTGTACCAATCAATCCCGTAATTGTTTTTCAATAAAAACGGAGAGAGTGAGGCAAGCGGTTTTGAATCGTCTTTTGATTGTTTAACCATGAAGCGTGGGAATGACTCCACACTGCATGGTTCTTCTTCCGAGACAGATAGTGGTTTCGTTCGTTTGTTTTGATTTTATTTTTTGGAATTTTCCATTTTTTTTAAGACTTCAGCACCCGTGCTCCCCACCCACCATGGAGCCCAACAAGGGGACACTTTTCAAGTGCCAGGGATACACTGATGTTATACTCAGTCGGTAAAATTACCTCCCGATTGACTCGTTAAGCCACCGCCTTCTAGGAAGTCATCTAAGACTTAGAAAAGGGAAAGTTAAAGGGATAGACTGTAGGGGCAACGGTGTTATTAAGAGAGATACAAGGAGAAAGATAAAGAAAGTGAGCGAGTAAATAAAGACCTCCTACGGCTCGGCGTGACCAGCCGATTTGTCGAGACCGGGCCCATCCCGACCACCCGCCTAGAAGAAGTAGAGGCCAAAGTAGTGTATTGCATTGGAAAGCCTCTGCTCAACTACCAGGATCCTTTCCTCCCCCGAGACGGGTCGCAACCCACGGCAAACAGGTTGCCTCTACTTAGTCGCCTCTTACGACACGTAGCGAAGCACGTCGGGCTAATTCTACAACCCCGGACCTGCAGAGGGAGGCTGCTAATGGTATAGGATCGCTTTTCATTGGACCGAAGTAACAATATAAGTCGGCAACACCCTCGGCGACTGTGCAGACCTTATCCGAATCACTCTGTTTACCTCCAACGTATGAGGATGGGGCCATGAAAGGAGCTCTAAATGTTGCATGCTTCACCTTAACATTGACTAACCTTGAGGATGACGGGGATCCCTCCTTAGCAGTCGAAAATCAAGCAAGAAAACAAATGTGACATTATTCACGATCGGTGCTTGGAATGTGTGCATACGAATGAAAAGTAAATAAGCAAATGCAGCAGAGAGAAGAACAGTTTAAGTTGGCGAAGAATAGGCAGATTTAACATCCTGATAACAGCTCGAAGTGAAACTAGCCTAGCTAACTCAGGAAGGACACCTCACTGAAGAAGGAGCCGGTCGAAGTAGACGAAGTAGGAGCCGGCCGGAGTAGGCGAACTGAAGTAAAGCGACGTGATACTGGAATTGGTTGATTGATTGATTGATTGTATTTTTACGGCGCATCAGCACTCTTAGGCTATTTAGCGCCATACAAAATGTTATATGTAGGATTATTTAATAGAGATAAAATATTTATTATCGACCAGCGATATAAATATCAAACAGTTAAAAGCAAAACGTTAAGATGGTAAAGGTAATATATAAAGCTTCCCGATCAAAGGGGAATGTACATGGTTTGTGTTAATGAAGATTTAGATGAAAAAGTCTTGAGTATGAAGGATGGTATATACATTACATATAAATATTCAAAGTTATAGCATAAAAATTATATTTTAAAAAATAAATGTTTACTTCTTTCAGGAATTTTAAGATACAAGAGACGTTTATTGTATCAAAAAGTTCCATCATGTGGTGCACATTGTAGTACTGATCATGCACAGGTTGTACGTCGAAACGCTCTATCATTAAGTGCTTAGCAGTGAATGGTTCATTGCAAGAAATGCACTCTGGTGGGTCTTCGCCTTTTGGCATGTGGGAGTGGGTTATATAAGTATGACTAATTCGAATTCTTGCAATGACTACCTCCTCCCTACGGAAGGCACTTTAGGAAGGAGTCCATTCTCCTAGTGTTGGCTTCATTGCATAAAGTTTGTTAGTCACTGCATCATTCCATGATGCCTGCCACGTCTGAGGTAAAGACTCTTTGATGCTAGGTTTAAAATCAGTATACGGTATTTTAAGATCAGATGGTTCTAGGGAGAGGGCCATTTTGGCATTGCGATCTGCTTTTCGTTACCTTTAATACCAATATGGCTTGGTAACCAACAGTATACTATATTGTGGGAGGCACTCAGCTTAGTATGTTTGGTTAATAATGTAATTTCCAGTTTTCTATTGTGTAGTGACTGAAGTACTGATAGTGAGACGGAGAAGATGATGCTGTTTAAAATACGTTTGTTTTCGATAAATTGCAAAGCAAGGTCTATTGCGCTGATTTCGGCTGAAAATAGCGATGTACCATTTGATAAGCGGCGTTTTGTTGTGTGTTTTCCACTGATGAAGGCTGCAGCAGCCTTTTCCTCGTCCTTTGATCCATCAGTATAAATTCTTGTGTAGTTTTTAAATTTGGTGAGGAGTTTATGATAAGAGTTGTGAAAGTTGGAAAGGCTTGTATCAAATTTTTTTCCATTGTGTAGCGTAAAAAGCACTTTTGGTTGCTTAAGTAGCCATGGTGATGTTTCGGAGAAGGAAGTTTTTTGAATTTTTGAAAGATCAAATTTTATATTGTCTAGACTGGATGATATTCTAATGCCAAAGGAGGGTAAGGCGTTCTGGTTTATTTTCGTCTAAGGTTTTGTATTTGGGTTAAAAACAGCCGAAAAAGCAGGCTTCAGAGGATTTGTTCTTTTGAAAACATACTGTGCGGAAAGCATTTCTCTACGATGTGATAAAGGTGGTTCGCTCGCTGCAGCGAGATGGATTTCACACGTGAATGTTTTAAAAGGTCTCAGAGCGAGTCTTAGTCCTTGATGATGAATTGGATCAATCATCTTCAAATATGACTTTCTAGCTGAACCATAAACAACGCAACCATAGTCCAGTTTGGAGCGAATAAACGTTCTATATAAATTGAGGTTGACTTTTATATCAGCACCCTAGTCAGTGTGCGCTACTACTTTAAGAAAATCTAGAGATTTCAAACATTTAGCTTTCATGTTCTTTAGGTGTGGAATGAAGGTCAGTTTTTTTGTCGAAGATAATACCTAGAAAGTTTGTTTCCTCAACGACTGGACTAGGTGTTCCGTCCAGCGTAAGTTGAGGGGCAGACGGCCTTTTAGACCCAGATCGTGCAGGTCATTTAGTATCCCGTACATCAACGTCGTGTCATAGTCCTTTTCTAAATCAAAGAAAACTGCTACTAAATGTTCCTTCTTGATGAAAGCGTCGCGAATAAATGTTTCCAGTTTAACCAGATGGTCATTTGTTCTGCGGCCATATCAAAAGCCACTTTTAAAAGGAGATATTAAATTGTTAGTTTGCAAGTACATTACAAGCCGAGAATTGATCATTAGTTCCATTGCTTTGCATACACAACACGTCAGTGCTATGGGTCGATAGTTGGCAGGATCAGTGTTGTCTTTACCTGGTTTGGGAATTGGTATTACTGTTGCTTCTTTCCAAATCTTAGGTACGTTACCAGTAATCCATAAATCATTGAAGATTTTCAAAAGAGGTGTTAATAATGATCTTGGAGTGTGTTTCAAAAACTGGCAATGTATTTCGTCAGGCCCAGCGGATGTATTATGGGCCTTGTCTAAAGCCTACATAAGCTCCAATAGTGAGAACAGTTGGTTATGACTTTCCGAGTTGTTGGATGTGAATTTTAAACGTGACGTTTTTGGATTGTTTAATCTTCGGAAGGCTACTGAATAATTAGATGATGAGGAATGTTTCGAGAAACTGTCAGCAAGAATATTTGCTATCTTACGTTTTGAACTAAAATTATTATTGTTCAGTTTCAGATGTCGGAAAGAATTGTGCTTTCTCTTTCCATTTATTTTGTGGATAGTGTCCCAAACTTTCTTAATAGAGATTTTAAAGAAGAAACATATTTCTTCCATGCTGAATGATCGTTTGCTTTCTTTGATCATGCGGCGAGCTTTGGCCCGGAGAATATGGTGCTTACTTAAATTTTTGGGGGGTCGGACGATTGTTAAATCACCTTAGTGCTACTGGGCGTTGTCTAATGGCTTCTTTACATTCTTTAGTGACCCAGGTTTGGGGTTGTTTTTACAGTTCGGTGAGGAATTGGGAATTAATTCTTCTGCAATCTTGATTAAAATAGAAGTAAAAAGCTGATAGAGTCATTAACGTTGACAGTGGTATCCTCATTCTGGCTAGTTTTGCAGAGTTTCTAATTGGAATGCTGGGATACTGGAATTGGGTCTGCCATCAAATCACAGCTAGTTAGCATGTTCACACCTAGAGTCCAATGTCTCATATGTATCATAAGTAGACAAGCTCATCATCCTTGGTGAAATAAATGCTAGAGGTAGCACAGATTACACTGGTCTACAGTCAAAATACTTCCGAAATAAATGTAATCAAAGTTTACTAATTCTGGATCACTGAGAACGAACATGTTGCTTACAGTTTTTGATTAGCTCTAGTTTTAAAGACATGACACTGGGTCAGTATATACAACCCTTGACTTCGGAATGGCGGAGGATAAATGAGTTATAAAGGGAAGGGGTCTCAATTTAAACCTGAAATGACTAAAATGCATCTTTGACTTGATATGTGAATAAATCTATGACTGGGTTTGTACAGTACTTGCTTTTGAGGCAAAACAATGAATGATGCAATCTAAAGCTGGTACTGCGCCCTACATGATAAGAATTGCATCATGGATGATGCAATTTGAACTAAGCTTACATCACTCTGCTGAACAAATTGCCCTATACCAGCTCTAGAAATCATACAGTGTCGTGCTCTCTTGTTTGTCAGCGTTTAATTTTGCAAAGGGACACATTTCTGTTGAGCCAAAGTGAGCAGAGACGCCTCGTACGTGTGTGAACAATGCAGATAACTTTTGTGGTGAAATGACCTTTACATCACAAAAGAGCACTATAACCACTATTTTGGCAGCAAAATTGGAGATTAGGACAAGAGGTGGACCCAACACATATGCTGCAACACTTATGCAACAAATCTTTGCCAGTGGTTCAAAAGGAAAGGAAATCTATGCCTTTTGCAGTGCCAATGATTTGGAGAGAGCCAACATATCATATCAGCAATTGTTACTTCTGGATGGTGCCTACGTTTGGAAAAGGTGTGTCAAAGAAGCAAATGTAGAATGTGCATTATCCAAATATTCCATCAACTATACGCCGCGTACCCACAGAGAAGGACTGCCGGTTCCTGATGCAACAGAATCATTCTCATTTGAGTCAGACGAGGAAGAGGACGAAACTTCTAGTCCTGAACCATCGCTGTCATATGATCCATATTTTCTCCAATCCTCCTCCTCTGAACGACACCTCATAACACAAGATGAACTGAATGACCTTATCAGGAATTTAGATCTATTCAAGAGTAAGGCAGAGCTGTTGGGATTCTTCCAGACTACAGCAATATCTCCTAGCAGGTGATGTTAGGGTTTCCATGTTCCGTGACCGTCAAACGGATCTTGTCCCATTCTTCTGCATGGAAGGTGATCTTGTAGCCTGCATTAACATCGATGGTGATATGGCAGCCCTCAACATCGTTCATGATCCAGGTGAGTGGAGATTGCTCATTGATTCGTCGAAGATGAGTCTTAAATCTGTTTTCCTGCATAATGGCAATGTTTTGCCATCAATTCAATTTCCATATATGCACACTCTGCTGGTGAAATCACCAACGGGATGGGTAAGCAACGTCACCTGGATGAAAGAAGAGCAATTACTAATGATCGTCTTTGGGGCGCTGAGGGGTGTGTGGAACCAATATCATAGTGATCAAAAGAAATGCTTCAAAGACTCCCTCAAGTCAGTCTTGAAACATTTCAACATTGAACCGTTCTCTTTTGAAGATCTCTACACCTGGCGCAGTTTACACTATACTGGAGTTATGGACTTCGAACTAAGGAGAATTTTTGAGGCATATCCTGTCCATTATGCTTCGGACAGCTCGGAACACAAATTGGCCTGATCAACCTCTCGCGCACACACAGAAACCAAATCAGTTAAGGTTGGTTGGTTGGTTAGTTGAATTTTTACGGCGCACCAGCACTATGAGGCTATTTAGCGCCATACAAAAGGTTATATCTTTCATCATTTAAAAGTGGTAAAAGGTTTCGTATCGACCAGCGATACGAAACCAAACAGCTGAAGGTAAAAAGATAAAATGGTAAAGGTTATAAATAAATAAAGTTTCCCGATCAACGGGGAGTGCAAATGATGTATGACAACGAAAACAGATGAAAGGTAATTAAAATCTACCGACGGTATATATAGCACATAAAACTGTTCAAGGTGATAGCATACAAGCTATAACTTATGATAAATATTAACTTCCTTCAGGAAGTCTATAATATCAGAAACACTAACTGTATCAAAGAGCTCCCTAATGTCATGCACATTGTAATAATGATTACGCGTAGGTTGGAGGTCGAAACACTCCAACATAAAGTGCTTAACGGTGAATGGTTCATTGCAAGCTACGCACTCTGGTGGGTCTTCTCCTTTTAGTATGTAGGAGTGGGTTAAATAAGTATGACCAATTCGAATTCTTGCAATGACTACCTCCTCCCTACGGACGGCTCTGTAGGAAGGAGTCCATTCTCCTAGGGTTGGCTTGATGGCATGAAGTTTGTTATTCACGGCATCATTCCATGATGCCTGCCATTTCTGACGTAAACAGTCTTTGATACTACGTTTAAAATCAGTATACGGTGTACTAAAATCAGATGGGTCGAGTGATAGGGCCATTTTAGCAGCGCGGTCTGCTTTGTCATTACCTTTAATTCCAATATGGCTGGGTAACGAACAGTATACTGTATTGTGGGAGGTACTCAGCTCAGTATGTTTAAGGAGAACATTAGCTAATAATGGATTCTCCAGTTTTCTATTATGTAGTGACTGAAGTACTGATAGTGAATCGGAGAAGATGATGCTATTTAAAATACGCTTGCTTTCAACATATTGGAATGCAAGGTCTATTGCTCTGATTTCGGCTGAAACAATTGATGTACCATTTGGCAAGCGAACTTTTGTTGTGTGTTTTCCACTAACGAAGGCTGCAGCAGTCTTTTCCTCATCATTTGATCCATCAGTATATATTCTTGTATAATTTTCAAATTGGACGATTAATTCATGGTAACAGTTGTGGAAGACGGAAGGGTTTGTCTCCGATTTTTTTTCCATCGTGTAACGTGAAAAGTACCTTTGGTTGTTGAAGTAGCCAGGGAGGTGTTTCGGAGACGGTCGTTTTCTGAATTTTTGAAAGTTCAATTTTGGTACTGTCAAGGCATGGTAATATTCTAATGCCAAAGGTAGGTGTGACGTTTAGTTTATTGTCATATAAGGTTTTATATTTGGGTTCAAAAACAGCCGAAAAAGCAGGGTTCAGAGGGTTTGAGCTTAATTTCAGAGCATACTGTGCGGAAAGCATTTCTCTACGTTGTGATAAAGGTGGTTCGTTCGCTTCAACGAGTAGGCTTTCACACGGGGATGTCTTAAATGCTCCCAAAGCAAGTCTTATTCCCTGATGATGAATTGGGTCTAGCATCTTCAAATAGGACTTCCTGGCTGAACCATAGACAACGCAACCATAGTCTAGTTTCGAGCGAATAAATGTTCTGTATAAACTGAGTATGACATTCCTATCACCACCCCAGTCAGTGTGCGCTACTACTTTAAGTAAATCTAGAGATTTCAAGCATTTAGCTTTCAAATTCTTCAGGTGTGGAATAAAAGTCAGTTTTCTGTCGAAGACAATACCTAAAAATTTTGCTTCCTCAACAACTGGAATAGGTGTTCCATCCAGCGTGAGTTTAGGTCCATCGTGATGTCTTCGTAACTGACAGAAATGCATACATACAGTTTTTGATTTCGAGAATTTGAAACCGTTAGTATTGGCCCAATTTTGAATCTTGTTGATATTTTGCTGCAATTGTCTTTCAATTGTATGCATGTGCTTGGATCGGTGACATATTAAAAAGTCATCAACATATAGAGAGCAATCCACACCGGGAGTCAGACATTTGGTGATGCTATTAATTTTTATGTTGAAAAGCGTCACGGATAAAATACTGCCCTGGGGCACACCCATCTCTTGATCGTGCATATCAGAGAGGGTGGAGCCCACTCGTACCTTGAATTCCCTGTCTGAGAGGATGTTTGATATGAACGAGGGCAGTCGGCCTTTTCGACCCAGATCATGTAGGTCATTTAGTATTCCGTACTTCCATGTTGTGTCATAGGCCTTTTCCAAGTCAAAGAAAACCGCTACTAAGTGTTCTTTCTTGATGAAAGCGTCGCGAATAAATGTTTCCAGTCGAACCAGATGATCATTCGTACTACGACCATAACGAAAGCCACTTTGGAAAGGAGATATTAAATTCTTGCTTTCCAAATACCATACAAGCCGAGAATTGATCATTCGCTCCATTGTTTTGCATACGCAGCTAGTTAATGATATAGGTCTATAGTTGCTAGGATCTGCGCTATCTTTGCCTGGTTTGGGAATTGGTATTACTATTGCTTCTTTCCAAATTTTTGGTACATTACCAGTAATCCATAAATCATTGAAGATTTCCAGAAGAGCTGTTAAGGATGGTTCTGGAAGGTGTTTCAAAAACTGGTAATGTATATCGTCAGGCCCAGCGGATGTATAATGGGCCTTATTCAAAGATTCCATAAGCTCCGACAATGAAAACGGTTGGTTATAACTTTCTGAGTTATTCGATGTGAATTTCAACCGTGTTTTTTCTTTTTGAGCTTTTAGTCTTCGGAAAGCTTCTGAATAATTAGACGATGAGGAATTTTTGGAGAAACAATCAGCAAGTACATTAGCTATTTCATGTTTGGTATTGAAATTGTTGTTATTTATCTTTACATGTCGGAATGAATTGTGTTTTCCCTTTCCATTTATTTTGCGGATCGTATCCCAAACTTTCTTTATTGAGGAACGAGAGTTTAAAGTTGAAACATATTTTTTCCATGATGCTCGTTTACTTTCTTTAATTATGCGGCGAGCTTTGGCCCGAACAATACGGTACTGAGTTAAATTTTCGGGCGTTGGACGATTATTAAATTTTTTCAGTGCTTCTCGGCGTTGTCTAATGGCTTCTTTACATTCTTTAGTGAACCAGGGTTTTTGGGTTCTTTTACAATTCGGCGAGGACTTAGGAATGGATTCTTCTGCAATCTCAATTAAGACGGATGTAAATTGTCGAATAGGATCAATATCGTTTAGGACGGTATTCCTGTTAATTCCAGCTGTACAAAGTGTTTCAAACTTGCCTCAGTCAGCTTTCTTTAAATTCCACTGTGGAATCGTGTCATCAATTGTAACGTTGGTGTTCTTAAGCGAGATTGGAAAGTGATCACTGCTGTGAAGGTCATCAACGACCTTCCAATTATAATCCAAAAGTAGTGAAGGAGAACAAATTGTCAAGTCGATACAAGTGTATGTACCAGTTCCTGGGTGCAAGTACGTCGGAGATTTGGTATTAAATAGACACAAGTCGTGTCTAGTAATAAAATCTTCGACCCTTTTGCCCCTGTCGCTTATGTAATTTGATCCCCATAGAATATTATGGGCATTAAAATCACCGAGTAAAACAAATGGTGCAGGAAGTTGTTGAACAAGCGTGTCTAATTCGTTTGGTAATAAGTTGGTGTTTGGTGGTATGTAAATAGAGCAAAAAGTAATCACTCGATGTAGAGTGACACTCACAGCAATGGCTTGCAAATTTGTGTTTAAAGGAATGACGCTATGTGGGGCTCTATTGTTCACAGCAATAGAAACCCCTCCCGAGGCCCTGTCAACGTTCTGTAAGTAGGTGTTAAACAGGGAGTAGTTTTTAAGAGTGATGTTGTCCGTATCTTTTGAAAAGGTTTCCTGAAGACATATTATTGCAGGATCATATTCGTTTAAAAGCAGAAGAATTTCATTGTGATTGGATCTAAGTCCTCGGCAGTTCCATTGTATGATGGTATTCTTCATTATAAGATTAGATTGGAGATTTTGGAGCTAGGTTAGACTTCTCGCGGAGACAGTCTGTATGATAATTTCTATGGAGGAAGTACGGGGGTGATTTTTTTGTTAGGTTTGGAGCTACTTTGAGGACACGGAGCAGTATCTTCTGCATCCATGCTCTCAATGTCCCCAAACCTGTTATAGAGTTTGATGGGGTCATCTGACCCCTTTTGCTGCCTATTTTCGTGAGATCTATTTTTACTCTTTGGTGACTTCGGTGGTGGGGTGTTATTAAAAGTTGTTTGGGTAGATGCCGTTTTTTTTTGTGCTTGGTAATGGGGGGTGTTAGAGCGAGGTGTTGACTCGGGTGGATCTGTCTGTGTTTGAGCGTCCTTCGTTGCTTTAGGATTGTTTTTAACTACAGAGGAGAGGGATGGGCCAGTAGGTGATGTTTTTGCCTGTACAAGCTTTCTGGCCTCTGGATAGGGAATGTTGGACGTGTATTTTACCCTCTGTATTTCCTTCTCCTGTTTCCAAGTATCACAATCCTTGGAATTGGCGTGGTGCTCTTTTCCACAGTTGACACAATGCGGAGTTGCTCTACACTCAGCTTCCTGGTGAGAATGGTCTCCGCATCGGCCACATATCTGGCTTCTTGAGCAGCGGTCTTCATGATGGCCATATTTCTGACATTTATAGCATCGAAGTGGGTTAGGTATGTAGATCTCAACCTTCACTTGCAAAAAGCCAACCTTGACCACTCTGGGTACTGCTGGCTTGTTGAAGGTGAGTACGAATGTGTTGGTGTCCTGCAGATTGTTATTACGTTTAATTCTTATTCTGCGAACTGCAGTGACACCTTCGTTTTTCATCCCTTCGATGATATCTTTGTCGCTTACTCCAGCCAAGTCCCGACATCGAATCACGCCTTTGGACGAGTTGAGTGTTGTATGAGCGAATGAGGTCACCGGAATATCGAAAAATGTCTTCATTTTCCGGATATTCTCGGTCTGACCCCGTCGCTCACATTCAACAAGTAGGCAGCCCGATTTCAACTTCTTTACACTTTTTGGAGTAACAATTATACCCGTAATTGTCTTTTCAATAACAAACGGAGACAATGAGGCTAGCGGTTTTGATTCGTCTGTAGATTGTATAACCATGAAGCGTGGAAATGATTCCACACCACATGGTTCGTCATCTGAGTCAGATCCAGTTTTGGTACGTTTTAGTTGATTTTTTTTTGAAATATCCATGTTGGTGGATTTAAAATTCAGCACCCGTGCTCCCCGCCCACCAAGGAGCCCAACAAGGGGACACTTTTCAAGTGCCAGTGATACACAGATGTTATACTCAGTAGGTAAATTCACCTCCTGATTCATCCCATAAGACATACTCAGTCGGTAAAATTACCTCCCAATTGACCCGTTGAGCTACCGCCTTCTAGGAAGTCTTCTAAGACTTGGAAAAGGGAAAGTTAAAGGGATAGAATGTAGGGGCAACGGTGGTATCAAGAGAGATACAACGAGAAGGATAAAGAAAGTGAGCGAGTAAATAAAGACCTCCTAGGGTTCGGCGTGACCAGCCGATTTGTCGAGACCGGGCCCATCCCGACCACCCGTCTAGAAGAAGTAGAGGCCAAAGTAGTGTATTGCATCGGAAAGCCTCTGCTCAACTACCAGGATCCTTTCCTCCTCCGACACGGGTCGCAACATACGGCAAACAGGTTGCCTCTACTTAGTCGCCTCTTACGACACGTAGCGAGGCACGGCGGGCCAATTCTACAACCCCGGACCCGCAGGGGGATATAGCTTATGATAAATATTTACTTCCTTCAGGAAGTCTATAATATAAGAAATGCTAACTGTATCAAAGAGTTCCCTAATGTCATGCACATTGTAATAATGATTACGCGTAGGTTGGAGGTCGAAACACTCCAACATAAAGTGCTTAACAGTGAATGGCTCATTGCAAGATATGCACTCTGGTGGGTCTCCTCCTTTTAGTATGTAGGAGTGGGTTAAATAAGTATGGCCGATTCGAATTCTTGCAACGACTACCTCCTCCCTACGGACGGCTCTGTAGGAAGGAGTCCATTCTCCTAGGGTTGGCTTGATGGCATGAAGTTTGTTATTCACGGCATCATTCCATGATGCCTGCCATTTCTGACGTAAACAGTCTTTGATACTACGTATAAAATCCGTATACGGTGTATTAAAATGAGATGGTTCTAGTGATAGAGCCATTTTAGCAGCGCGGTCTGTTTTGTCATTACCTTTAATTCCAATATGGCTGGGTAACCAACAGTATACTATATTGTGTGAGGTACTCAGCTCAGTATGTTTAAGGAGAACATTAGCTAATAATGGATTCTCCAGTTTTCTATTATGTAGTGACTGAAGTACTGATAGTGAATCGGAGAAGATGATGCTATTTAAAATACGCTTGCTTTCAATATATTGCAATGCAAGGTCTATTGCTCTGATTTCAGCTGAAAAAATTGATGTACCATTTGGCAAGCGGACTTTTGTTGTGTGTTTTCCACTAACGAAGGCTGCAGCAGCCTTTTCCTGATCTTTTGATCCATCAGTATATATTCTTGTATAATTTTCAAATTGGGCGATTAGTTCATGGTAAGAGTTGTGGAAGATGGAAGGGTTTGTCTCCGATTTTTTTCCATCGTGTAATGTGAAAAGTACCTTTGGTTGTTGAAGTAGCCAGGGAGGTGTTTCGGAGACGGTCGTTTTCAGAATTTTTGAAAGATCAATTTTGGTACTGTCAAGGCATGGTAATATTCTAATGCCAAAGGTAGGTATGACGTTTGGTTTATTGTCATATAAGTTTTTATATTTGGGTTCAAAAACAGCCGAAAAAGCAGGGTTCAGAGGGTTTGAGCTTAATTTGAGAGCATACTGTGCAGAAAGCATTTCTCTACGTTGTGGTAAAGGTGGTTCGTTCGCTTCAACGAGTAGGCTTTCACACGGGGATGTCTTAAATGCTCCCAAGGCAAGTCTTATTCCCTGATGATGAATTGGGTCTAGCATCTTCAAATAGGACTTCCTAGCTGAACCATAGACAACGCAACCATAGTCTAGTTTCGAGCGAATAAATGTTCTGTATAAACTGAGTATGACTTTCCTATCAGCACCCCAGTCAGTGTGCGCTATTACTTTAAGTAAGTCTAGAGACTTCAAGCATTTAGCTTTCAAATTCTTCAGGTGTGGAATAAAGGTCAGTTTTCTGTCGAAGATAATACCTAAGAATTTTGCTTCCTCAACAACTGGAATAGGTGTTCCGTCCAGCGTGAGTTTAGGTCCATCATGATGTCTTCGTAGCTGACAGAAATGCATACATACAGTTTTTGATTTCGAGAATTTGAAACCGTTAGTATTGGCCCAATTTTGAATCTTGTTGATATTTTGCTGCAATTGTCTTTCAATTGTATGCATGTGCTTGGATCGGTAACATATTAAAAAGTCGTCAACATATAGGGAGCAATCCACACCGGGAGTCAGACACTTGGTGATGCTATTAATTTTTATGTTGAAAAGCGTCACCGATAAAATACTGCCCTGGGGCACACCCATCTCTTGATCGTGCATATCAGAGAGGGTGGAGCCCACTCGTACCTTGAATTCCCTGTCTGAGAGGAAGTTTGATATGAACGAGGGCAGTCGGCCTTTTAGACCCAGATCGTGCAGGTCATTTAGTATTCCGTACTTCCACGTTGTGTCATAGGCCTTTTCCAGATCAAAGAAAACCGCTACTAAGTGTTCCTTCTTGATAAAAGCGTCGCGAATAAAGGTTTCCAGTCTAACCAGATGATCATTGGTACTACGACCATAACGAAAGCCACTTTGGAAAGGAGATATTAAATTGTTGGTTTCCAAATACCATACAAGCCGAGAATTGATCATTCGTTCCATTGTTTTGCAAACGCAACTAGTTAATGATATAGGTCTATAGTTGCTAGGATCTGCGCTATCTTTGCCTGGTTTGGGAATTGGTATTACTGTTGCTTCTTTCCAAATTTTTGGTACATTACCAGTAATCCATAAATCATTGAAGATTTCCAGAAGAACTGTTAAGGATGGTTCTGGAAGGTGTTTCAAAAACTGGTAATGTATATCGTCAGGCCCAGCAGATGTATCATGAGCCTTATTCAAAGATTCCATAAGCTCCGACAATGAAAACGGTTGGTTATAACTCTCGGAGTTATTCGATGTGAATTTCAACCGTGTTTTTTCTTTATGAGCTTTCAATCTTCGGAAAGCTTCTGAATAATTAGACGATGAGGAATTTTTGGAGAAACAATCAGCAAGTACATTAGCTATTTCTTGTTTGGTATTGAAATTGTTATTATTTAGCTTCAGATGTCGGAATGAATTGTATTTTCCCTTTCCATTTATTTTGCGGATCGTGTCCCAAACTTTCTTTATTGAGGAACGAGAGTTTAAAGTTGAAACATATTTTTTCCATGATGCTCGTTTACTTTCTTTAATTATGCGGCGAGCTTTGGCCCGAACAATACGGTACTGAGTTAAGTTTTCGGGCGTTGGACGATTATTAAATTTTTTCAGTGCTTCTCGGCGTTGTCTAATGGCTTCTTTACATTCTTTAGTGAACCACGGTTTTTGGGTTCTTTTACAATTCGGCGAGGACTTAGGAATGGATTCTTCTGCAATCTCAATTAAGACGGATGTAAATTGTCGAATAGGATCAATATCGTTTAGGACGGTATTCCTGTTAAGTCTAGCTGTACAAAGTGTTTCAAACTTGGTCCAGTCAGCTTTCTTTAAATTCCACTGTGGAATCGTGTCATCAATTGTAACGTTGGTGTTCTTAAGAGAGATTGGAAAGTGATCACTGCTGTGAAGGTCATCAGCGACCTTCCAATTATAATCCAAAAGTAGTGAAGGAGAACAAATTGTCAAGTCGATACATGTGTATGTACCAGTTCCTGGGTGCAAGTACGTCGGAGATTTGGTATTAAATAGACACAAGTCGTGTCTAGTAATAAAATCTTCGACCCTTTTGCCCCTGTCGCTTATGTAATTTGATCCCCATAAAATATTATGGGCATTAAAATCACCGAGTAAAACAAATGGTGCAGGAAGTTGTTGAACAAGCGTGTCTAATTGGTTTGGTAATAAGTTGGTGTTTGGTGGTATATAAATAGAACAAAATGTAATCACTCGATGTAGAGTGACACTCACAGCAATGGCTTGCAAATTTGTGTTTAAAGGGATGACGCTATGTGGGGCTCTATTGTTCACAGCAATAGAAACCCCTCCCGAGGCCCTGTCAACGTTCTGTAAGTAGGTGTTAAACAGGGAGTAGTTTTTAAGTGTGATGTTGTCCCTATCTTTTAAAAAGGTTTCCTGAAGGCATAGTATTGCAGGATCATATTCGTTTAAAAGCAGGAGAATATCATTGTAATTGGCTTTAAGTCCTCGACAATTCCATTGTATGATCGTGTTCTTCATTATAAGTTTAGATTGGAGATTTTGGAGCTAGGTTAGACTTTTCGCGGAGAGAATCTATATGGTTATTTCTACGGAGGAAGTACGGGGATGATTTTTTTGTTAGGTCTGGAGCTACTTTGAGAACATGGAGCAGTATCTTCTGCATCCATGCTCTCAATGTCCCCAAACCTGTTATAGAGTTTGATGGGGTCTTCTGACCCCTTTTGCTGCCTATTTCCTTGTGATCTGTTTTTGTTCTTTGGTGATTTCTGTTGTTGAGTATTATTGAATGTTGTTTGGGTAGATGCCGTGGTTCTTTGTGCTTGGTAATGGGGGGTGTTAGTGCTTGATGTTGACTCGGGTGCATCTGTCTGCGTTTGAGCGTCCTTCGTTGCCTTGGGATTGTTCTTCACTACAGTGGAGAAGGATGGGCCAGGAAGAGATGTTTTTGCCTGTACAAGCTTTCTGGCCTCTGGATAGGGAATGTTGGATGTGTATTTAACCCTCTGTATTTCCTTCTCCTGTTTCCAGGTATCACAATCCTTGGAATTGGCGTGGTGCTCCTTTCCACAGTTGACACAATGCGGAGTGGCTCTACACTCAGATTCCTGGTGAGAGTGATCTCCGCATCGGCCACATATTTGGCTTCTTGAGCAGCGGTCTTCATGATGACCATATTTCTGACACTTATAACATCGAAGTGGATTTGGTATGTACACATCAACCTTCACTTGCAGAAAGCCAACTTTGACCACTCTGGGTACTGTTGGCTTGTTGAAGGTGAGTATAATGGTGTTGGTGTCCTGCAGGTTGTTGTTACGTTTAATACGTATTCTACGGACTGCAGTGACACCTTCGTTTTTCATCCCTTCAATGATATCCGTGTCGCTGACTCCAGCCAAGTCACGACAGCGAATCACGCCTTTGGACGAATTGAGTGTTGTGTGGGCGAACGAGGTCACTGGAATATCGAAAAATGTTGTCATTTTCTTGAGGTTTTCTGCTTGACCTCGTCGCTCACACTCGACAAGTAGGCAGCCCGATTTTAACTTTTTAACACCTTTTGGTGTTCCAATCAGTCCCATAATTGTTTTCTCGATCACAAACGGAGAGAGTACATTAAGCGGTTTTGTGGCATCTTTAGACTGTATAACCATGAAGCGTGGAAATGAATCCACACCACATGGTTCGTCATCTGAGTCAGATCCAGTTTTGGTACGCTTGAGTTGATTTTTTTTGGAAATATCCATGTTGGTGTATTTAAAATTCAGCACCCGTGCTCCCCGCCCACCAAGGAGCCCAACAAGGGGACACTTTTCAAGTGTCAGGGATACACAGATGTTATACTCAGTAGGTAAATTCACCTCCTGATTCATCCCATAAGACATACTCAGTCGGTAAAATTACCTCCCAATTGACCCGTTGAGCCACCGCCTTCTAGGAAGTCTTCTAAGACTTGGAAAAGGGAAAGTTAAAGGGATAGAATGTAGGGGCAACGGTGGTATCAAGAGAGATACAACGAGAAAGATAAAGAAAGTGAGCGAGAAATAAAGACCTCCTAGGGCTCGGCGTGACCAGCCGATTTGTCGAGACCGGGCCCATCCCGACCACCCGTCTAGAAGAAGTAGAGGCCAAAGTAGTGTATTGCATCGGAAAGCCTCTGCTCAACTACCAGGATCCTTTCCTCCTCCGACACGGGTCGCAACCCACGGCAAACAGGTTGCCTCTACTTAGTCGCCTCTTACGACACGTAGCGAGGCACGGCGGGCCAATTCTACAACCCCGGACCCGCAGGGGGAAAAACGGGGGAATTCGGCAAGATCAAAACTGGAAAATTCGGCAAGATTAAAACTTTGATTTGTACAGGTCTCGACGGAAGTATCTGCGGATGCTGCGGATTCATCTGGTAAATTGATGTTTTCTGTAGCAATTGCGTCTTCGTTCTGTACATTGACGTGTTCTATTCCCGTTGTGATATCTGGAGTTGATTTACTGCAATTTTCTGAATCACAAGATTTATGTGAAACATCACTCGTTGCTGGTATTGTGCTGTCATGACGTTTTTTATATTTACCAACTGATTTTCTGTAATATCTATTTTTGCTCATAAATTCATCTAGAGATAACATCTTATTCAGACGTCCTATTTTTATGTAGTATTTTCAACGTTCTCTGTACTTGGAACCACCGCAGCCCCAACAGAGATTTATATCTGATCGTCTCAATTTGTGACATATGATGCATTCTGACTGCTTATAATAGTAATGTTCATCGCAGAAACCTTTGTCGCATGAAATACCACAAAATCGAATATTTGGCTCCAAGTATATCCATTTGCAATAATTCATCTTTAATTTTTGAAACAATAATATATTATCTAAATTCAATTTTATTAGATATATAAGTTACTGCTATCAAAGTTTTCTTGCATCAGGAAAATCAAGCAAATGTATAAAAATATTAATTTGATCTTTTGCGTCATTATTTTGGTTTTGTCTCTGTAAATATTTCATTTGTCATCGGCCAAAATTTCATACAAACATTGCAATATTTATACTGACGTAGCATTTAATTCTTCAATGTCTGCTCTGGAAGTTAAGAATCGAGAAATTTAATAAGAGCAAAACTGGAAAATTCGGCAGGATCAAAATTAGGAAATTCGGCAAGATCAAAACTTTGCTCTGAACAATCCTCGATAGGAATATCTGCAGATGCCGCTGGTTTATCTTGTAAACTGATGTTTTCTGTAGCAATTGCGTCTTCGTTCTGTTCATCAACGTATCCTACTTCCGTTGTAAGATCTGGAGGTGATTTACTACATTTTTCTGATTAAAAAAATTCGTGCAAAACATCACTCACTGCTGGTATTGTACTATCATGACGTTTTTTAGATTTGGTAACTGGTTTTCTGCGACATATTTTCTTCCAGAAATTCACCCGGAGATAGTATTTTATTTGGATGTCCCGTGTCTATGTAGTAATTTACATGTCTCTATGTAGAACCGCCACAACGCCAACAGATTATTATATCTGATCGTGTTGTCACTTTGTGACATCCGATGCAGTTTGACTTCTTGCAATTGTGATGTTCCTCGCAGAAACCTCCGCTGTATAAAATACCACAAAATCTAATATTTGTTATTTTGTATATCCATCTGCAAGGTACAAAGGCTGTAAGAAGTCTGTGAAAGATTGGAGATGGTAGAAATTTCTGGCGGAGACAAAGCATGGAATATATGACTTCTACTTCTCAGGATGTAGATCAGGAAAGACAATCTTTTTTGGTGTTGTCTGACGAAGCATCCATAGGGAAAGTAGAAACTTGAGCAATAATATAAAATAGTGTCAGTATCTGCATGAAAAAGAACGCTCGAAATACGCCAATGTGCCAACAAGATAAACGTTTAAGGAGTCTATGGAAGATAGGCGAAGGTAGACATTTCCCTGTGGAGACGAAGCACAAGGGCTGTAGTTTAAGGAATACATACTCCCTTGGTGTTGTTTTAATAAGTATCGTCTGAGAAGTTTTCTTCCGGCTATAATTAAATATTCAGTAGACTGGTGAGGTGGCAAAATATGCAACATTTGTACACAACAGCCCGATTAGATGAAGTGTATAGAACTGGTCTTTCAAATAGGCTAATGGTACTAAGCAGCCACTTTTGTGCTGACGTGCCATGAAAAAAACTAGATACATATCCAGTGGACGAGCAAGATAAGCGGTCCAAAAAGTCTGGAAAACTGGAGGTGGGAGGAATTTCCCCGTGAAGATGAAACATGGTATATGAACTCGCCAGTTTGAGATGTAGTTCATAGTAGATGAGCTTTCGTTGTATTAGCTGACGAAGTATGTATGGTTTCAGTGGTCCATTAAGCTGTTAATAAGTAAAACAAGGTCATTATTTGCCTGAATAAGAGCATTTGAAATGTGTGAACTTTCATGACATCTATTTGAAAGGGTTTATCTTTCTATAGATATTGTAAGAATTATATAGTTTTTTAAAAATTTGTTAAGAGTTACATGGTATAATTATTAGGGCTGTACCGAATAGGTGATTATCACTATTCGGCCGAATACAAATAATTGGACCAACTATTCGGTCGAATACGAACACGAATAGTGTACAAAATAAGTCTACCGACAACATTCAAACTTTAAAATGTAAGCAAAAGTTTCAGTTCAGTAAATTTAATACATAAACTAAAAGTAAACAGTTAACTGCATGTAATTTTTGCATCCTTCTGCCAGTCTGTGTAAACTAGGAATGGAACTAATTTAACTGAACTTAGAAATTGTCACTTTCAGTTCAGTTAACTCATGAATGCTGCGTTAGCTTTCAAAAACACCAATCGTTCCTTGTTGTCGAAGGCCGACAAGTCAAAAAGAGAAGATTTAAATTTCACATCAAAACTATTCAGATAGTTATTATCAACCATTTGCACTTTCGGAACTGATGGATGCTTTATAGAAGGCGCATGATACTTCCACCTGGCCTGACGTTATATATTAACAGTTCTTGAAGCACATACTGGAACCCTCACTAGCCGATTCTTTGGAAATTTGCTTTGATTTATGGGTCACTGGTAATGTATCAAAAACTTGGAAAGAGGCTACAATAATTCCAAACCAGGTACAACTACCATCCCATTGATTTGACGAGATGTGTGTGTAAAACAGTGGAACCATTTAATGCATCAGTCCAAGGCTTGTTTGGTACTTTGGATATTGATAATTCAATATGTCCTTTCCTAAGTGGTTTTCGATATGGTCGTAGTACCAATGATCATCTTGTTAGAGTTGAAACGTGTATTTGCGAAGCTTTTACCAAGGAAGAACATTTAGTAGCAGTTGTTTTGTATTATTGTTTTGTTTTGTCTTTTCGATTCGGAAAAAGTCTCTGGCCTGCACGATCTGGGTCTGAGAGGCGTTTACATTTTTATCGAAGTTTCTTTCAGATGGGCAGTGCAAGCAATGGATGAAGTCCACCGTCTCCAATATGTACGAGCAAGAGATGCGTGCCTTAAGGCAGTGTTTTATGTGTTACCCATTTCAACATGAAAATTAATAACATTGTCATGTGTTTGCCTCGTGGTGTGGGTTGCTCCCGTTATGTTGATGATTTTCTTATATGTTATCGCTCGAAACGTTTGCATACAGTTGAAAGACAATTTGAACAGAATAAAATCAGGATTCAAAATTGCAAAACTATGATTCGCAATAAAAATCTGTGTGCGTGCATTTCTCTCAGCTAACGAAACATGATCCAAAACTAGCGCTGGATGGAACACCTATACTGGTAGTAGAGAAAACTGAGGTTATAGGTATTATCTATAACAGAAAACTCTTCTTCATTTTGTCCATTAAGAAATTGAAAGCTAAATCCTTGATATCTCTTGATTAATCAAAGTAATAGCGCACACTGACTGGAGTGCTGACGGAAAAGCGTTTTGAACATCCCCATGTGAAAAGCCTATTGCCTGAAGCGATGGAGCCACTACGATCAATTCTTACAGAAATACGTTATTCCCAGAAATTAAGATCCAACCATTTAAATCCTGCTTCTGCGTATGTTTTACAACTCGAATACAAAACATAACTAAACGCCTTGCCTACATTAGGCATTAGAATATCTTCCAGCCTTGACATTGGAATAAAAAATGACCTTTCAAAACTAAAGGTCGTTTGTTTCTATACACCTCCATGGCTTGTAAATCAACCCATAGTTCCTTTTACGCGCATGAATTGAAAAAATCTGAGAGAAATCCTTCGTTTCATAACTTGTATAAGGAACTTCTCTCTAAGTTTGAGAACTACAGAAGAATTTGCATTCACGGCCCAAAGGATTGCGAAAAGGCGGCTGCAGCCGTCATTAGCAGAAAACACTACAAGCGTTCGCTCTTCAGTTTGTGCATCGATATTTTCAGTCGAAAATATGTCAGTAGACTTTGCCTAAAATATATCTGAACCAAATATTTTAGACTATCATAGTCTCAGATTCACTCCATCAGTACTATCAGTACTATAGTCACAACAGAATAGTAACTTGCAAACCCTTGACTGACCAATATTCTCTACAAACATATCTAGCGTGCACCGCTTGCAATACAGTAAAATATTTAATATAAGAGTCGTTACATTGGTCATTGCAAGAATTAGAATTGGTCATACTTGTATAATCCATTCCTACTTATTAAAGGTAATTTATCCTTCACCGTGAATCACCTTCCGATCCATTGTTTCCATCTCATTCTATACGTTATCGTGACTACAATATTCAGTAGATGAAGGAACTTTATGATGCATTAAGTGTATTATATTGAAATTTCATGCAGGAAGTTAAAGCTTTTGTTAAACATATTTGCTCTGAGTATTTTTAACCAGAGTGTTTACTGTGGAACACCATGAACTTTTATTATCCAGTTTCCTTTTATAAACAATATTTCCTTTCGCCGTTGATCAGGGACTTTCATATATTATACTCCCCATCTCTTAGTTTTGCTTTTGTCCATTTATCGCTCGTAGATAATTGATTCTTCATGTAACTATTATTGTGGCGCTATAGAACCTTACAGTGCTGGTGTACGGTAAAACCATTCAGTCACTACGGGAGATGGGAAGAATTTATCTTTGGAGACGTACCACAGGATTGATGAAGTCTCCATCTTGGATCAAGTACAGGGGAGATAGACTATTGTTATCTGACGAATTATCCATTTGCAGAAGATGAATGCATGAGTAAAATGTGTTACGAGTCTATGCTCTTAAAATAAGTAACAGAAAAGAGTGAAGACGACAAGCTTTGTAAAAACAAATAATTTTTTTCCTAGAATACAAAGTGAAAAATTGAAAAAAGAACTGGGTTTTACGAATTAAATCCAAAAATAATCCAAGAATTAAAAATAGAAGTCCTAGTAATAAAAAGTCTTGAATGAAACTGAGTTCTAGTCCCGATGAAATCCGAAATTGAAGGCGATGACGTCCGTAATATCCTACGAAGTGGAGATATGTCAATAGCCTCTTGTTGAATCACATAAAATATTCCAGTTTTGGTTGGTTGGTTGGTTAGTTGAATTTTTACGGCGGACCAGCACTATGAGGCTATTTAGCACCATACAAAAGGTTATATCTTTCATCGTTTAAAAGTGGTAAAAGGTGTCGTATCGACCAGCGATACGAAACCAAACAGTTGAAGGTAAAACGATAAAATGGTAACGGTGATAAATAAAGTTTCCCGATCAACGGGGAGTTCTCTTCAACGAGTAGGCGTTCACACGGGGATGTCTTAAATGCTCCCAGAGCAAGTCTTATACCCTGATGATAAATTGGGTCAAGAATCTTCAAATAGGACTTCCTAGCTGAACCATAGACAACGCAACCATAGTCTAGTTTCGAGCGAATAATTGTTCTGTATAAACTGAGTATGACTTTCCTATCAGCACCCCAGTCAGTGTGCGCTACTACTTTAAGTAAATCTAGAGATTTCAAGCATTTAGCTTTCAAATTCTTCAGGTGTGGAATAAAAGTCAGTTTTCTGTCGAAGATAATACCTAAAAATTTTGCTTCCTCAACAACTGGAATAGGTGTTCCGTCCAGCCTGAGTTTAGGTCCATCATGATGTTTTCGTAACTGACAGAAATGCATACATACAGTTTTTGATTTTGAGAATTTGAAACCGTTAGTATTGGCCCAATTTTGAATCTTGTTGATATTTTGCTGTAATTGTCTTTCAATTGTATGCATGTGCTTGGATCGGTAACATATTAAAAAGTCATCAACATATAGGGAGCAATCCACACCGGGAGTCAGACACTTGGTGATGCTATTAATTTTTATGTTGAAAAGCGTCACCGATAAAATACTGCCCTGGGGCACACCCATCTCTTGATCGTGCATATCAGAGAGGGTGGAGCCCACTCGTACCTTGAATTCCCTGTCTGAGAGGAAGTTTGATATGAACGAGGGCAGTCGGCCTTTTAGACCCAGATCGTGCAGGTCATTTAGTATTCCGTACTTCCACGTTGTGTCATAGGCCTTTTCTAAATCAAAGAAAACCGCTACTAAGTGTTCTTTCTTGATGAAAGCGTGGCGAATAAATGTTTCCAGTCTAACCAGATGATCATTGGTACTACGACCATAACGAAAGCCACTTTGGAAAGGAGATATTAAATTGTTGGTTTCCAAATACCATACAAGCCGAGAATTGATCATTCGTTCCATTGTTTTGCATACGCAGCTAGTTAATGATATAGGTCTATAGTTGGTAGGATCTGCGCTATCTTTACCTGGTTTGGGGATTGGTATTACTGTTGCTTCTTTCCAAATTTTTGGTACATTACCAGTAATCCATAAATCACTGAAGATTTCCAGAAGAACTGTTAATGATGGTTCTGGAAGGTGTTTCAAAAACTGGTAATGTATATCGTCAGGCCCAGCAGATGTATCATGGGCCTTATTCAAAGATTCCATAAGCTCCGACAATGAAAACGGTTGGTTATAACTCTCTGAATTATTCGATGTGAATTTCAACCGTGTTTTTTCTTTTTCAGCTTTTAATCTTCGGAAAGCTTCTATTCCAGTTTTGAATTCAGTATAAATTCCAATAAATGTCTTGATCCAAGAATTTTGTCAGAGCACTTTTGTATTTCCAGGGAAAATAATCACTTGAATTCATTATTTTTCCACACTACCTTCGAACAAAACAATACATCACTCATCATAAACGATTTCATTGGCTAGACGTATTTTCTTACCGCGTTCGCTTCGAATTGACTTCAGTAGCTGTTCACACAGTGTCGAAATAGGTCGTGTTTCACCGCTACGCGATTTACAAAAATAAAATAAAAAATAAAACTAACGCAAGAACAATCGTACCCTGCGCGATCCCACGGAAATTATGTCAATTTTATGGTCAAATCCATCACAACATATTTGGATGAACTATTCTGTGAGAACTTTACATCCACGTTCTCAGAAAAGGAGGAATTAGCCTACATCTTCATTTCACTTTTGTGATATTTAATAATGGTGTATTATTTTCTATGGATGTGATTCTCTAAGAGGAATGTGTTTCTTTGAATCTTTCTTAAGGAAAATATACCGTAAAAACAAACGTGTCGTGATATTTTTAAAAATAGGAATAACATTCTCTCTCTCCGCCATAGTAGTTTTGATTGAAATCCTAATGGTATTTGTTCCCTTTTGAAGATACCTCTCCATAATTGTGATCAGTAGTCACCATAATTATGTGAACTCTTCCATTTGTCATGTAATTTTTTTTTTTATCAAAATGTTGCACCCTTACAAATTGTAAATCAGTAAATCGTTGGATGAAATAAAATCTTGAGTTGACGAGCTTGTACAATTCAGGTATCTTAGCTTTATCCTTATTTTGGAACTGCAGTGTCACGGAAATCTTTTTCTACCATTAGATTTACCGTTTTCCAGAAAGGAAACAAACGCACGACTTTTTCAAGAAAGACGCGAGTGACATTGGTGTGCTTCTTTTGTTTTGTTTTTTTTTCTTTACCATTCGTTCTTTCTGTAATGCTAATTCTGTCTGCCCATCTCTCAAAATACTAGTCTCCAGACTTACTGTCACCCAATGCAGTAACACTTGTGTGCGTGCGTACGTACGTGTGTGTGTGTGCTAGCTTTCGCTTACACACATATCGTTTGTACAAAATTAAATAAAGAAATGGCAACCATTGATGTAAACCATTTAATTTCATCGTGTAGGTGTATGTCATTTTCATCAACTTTTCTGCAAGTCACTTTGATGTTCAGGTTTATAAAGTGGGTGTATACAAAATGAAGAAAGATAGAAAGAAAATAGAGATTCCATATCATGTGCCAGTGGAAAAAAGATGACTATGGAAAGTTTTTTTCATTGAATTTATTGATTGATTGATTGAGTTTTTTTTAACGGCGCACCAGCACTATGAGGCTATTTAGCGCCATGCAAAGGGTTATATCCTTCATTATTTATAAGTGGTAAAAGATTACGTATCGACCAGCGATACGAAACCAAACAGTTGAAGGTAAAACGGTAAAATGGTATCGGTGATAGATAAAGTTTCCCGATCAACGGGGAGTGCAAATGATGTATGACAACGAAAACAGATGAAACGTAATTAAAATCTAGTGACGGTATATATAGCACATAAAACTGTTTAAGGTGATAGCATAAAAGCTATAACTTATGATAAATATTTACTTCCTTCAGGAAGTCTATAATATAGGAAATGCTAACTGTATCAAAGAGCTCCCTAATGTCATGCACATTGTAATAATGATTACGCGTAGGTTGGAGGTCGAAACACTCCAACATAAAGTGCTTAACAGTGAATGGTTCATTGCAAGATATGCACTCTGGTTGGTCTTCTCCTTTTAGTATATAGGAGTGGGTTAAATAAGTATGGCCGATTCGAATTCTTGCAACGACTACCTCCTCCCTACGGACGGCTCTGTAGGAAGGGGTCCATTCTCCTAGGGTTGGCTTGATGGCATGAAGTTTGTTATTCACGGCATCATTCCATGATGCCTGCCATTTCTGACGTAAACAGTCTTTGATACTACGTTTAAAATCAGTATACGGAGTATTAAAATCAGATGGTTCTAGTGATAGGGCCACTTTAGCAGCGCGATCTGCTTTGTCATTACCTTTAATTCCAATATGGCTGGGTAACCAACAGTATACTATATTGTGGGAGGTACTCAGCTCAGTATGTTTAAGGAGAACATTAGCTAATAATGGATTCTCCTGTTTTCTATTATGTAGTGACTGAAGCACTGATAGTGAATCGGAGAAGATGATGCTATTTAAAATACGCTTGTTTTCAATATATTGCAATGCAAGGTCTATTGCTCTGATTTCGGCTGAAAAAATTGATGTACCATTTGGCAAGCGAACTTTTGTTGTGTGTTTTCCACTAACGAAGGCTGCAGCAGCCTTTTCCTCATCTTTTGATCCATCAGTATAGATTCTTGTATAATTTTCAAATTGGGCGAGGAGTTCATGGTAACAGTTGTGGAAGATGGAAGGGTTTGTCTCCAATTTTTTTCCCTCATGTAACGTGAAAAGTACTTTTGGTTGTTGAAGTAGCCAGGGAGGTGTTTTGGAGACGGTCGTTTTCAGAATTTTTGAACGTTCAATTTTGCTACCGTCAAGGGATGGTAATATTCTAATGCCAAAGGTAGGTGTGACGTTTGGTTTATTGTCATATAAGGTTTTATATTTGGGTTCAAAAACAGCCAAAAAAGCAGGGTTCAGAGGGTTTGATCTTAATTTGAGAGCATACTGTGCGGAAAGCATTTCTCTACGTTGTGATAAAGGTGGTTCGTTCGCTTCAACGAGTAGGCTTTCACACGGGGATGTCTTAAACGCTCCCAAGGCAAGTCTTATTCCCTGATGATGAATTGGGTCTAGCATCTTCAAATAGGACTTCCTAGCTGAACCATAGACAACGCAACCGTAGTCTAGTTTCGAGCGAATAAATGTTCTGTATAAACTGAGTAGGACTTTCCTATCAACACCCCAGTCAGTGTGCGCTATTACTTTAAGTAAATCTAGAGACTTCGAGCATTTAGCTTTCAAATTCTTCAGGTGTGGAATAAAAGCCAGTTTTCTGTCGAAGATAATACCAAAGAATTTTGCTTCCTCAACAACTGGAATAGGTGTTCCGTGCAGCGTGAGTTTAGGTCCATCATGATGTCTTCGTAACTGACAGAAATGCATACATACAGTTTTTGATTTCGAGAATTTGAAACCGTTAGTATTGGCCCAATTTTGAATCTTGTTGATATTTTGCTGTAATTGTCTTTCAATTGTATGCATGTGCTTGGATCGGTAACATATTAAAAAGTCATCAACATATAGAGAGCAATCCACACCGGGAGTCAGACACTTGGTGATGCTATTAATTTTTATGTTGAAAAGCGTCACCGATAAAATACTGCCCTGGGGCACACCCATCTCTTGATCGTGTATATCAGAGAGGGTGGAGCCCACTCGTACCTTGAATTCCCTGTCTGAGAGGAAGTTTGATATGAACGAGGGCAGTCGGCCTTTTAGACCCAGATCATGTAGGTCATTTAGTATTCCGTACTTCGACATTGTGTCATAGGCCTTTTCCAAATCAAAGAAAACCGCTACTAAGTGTTCCTTCTTGATAAAAGCGTCGCGAATAAATGTTTCCAGTCTAACCAGATGATCATTGGTACTACGACCATAACGAAAGCCACTTTGGAAAGGAGATATTCAATTGTTGGTTTCCAAATACCACACAAGCCGAGAATTGATCATTCGTTCCATTGTTTTGCAAACGCAGCTAGTTAATGATATAGGTCTATAGTTGCTAGGATCTGCGCTATCTTTGCCTGGTTTGGGAATTGGTATTACTGTTGCTTCTTTCCAAATTTTTGGTACATTACCAGTGATCCATAAATCATTGAAGATTTCCAGAAGAACTGTTAAGGATGATTCTGGAAGGTGTTTCAAAAACTGGTAATGTATATCGTCAGGCCCAGTAGATGTATCATGGGATTTATTAAAAGATTCCATAAGCTCCGACAATTAAAACGGTTGGTTATAGCTCTCTGAGTTATTCGATGTGAATTTCAACCGTGTTTTTTCTTTTTGAGCTTTCAATCTCCGGAAAGCTTCTGAATAATTAGACGATGAGGAATTTTTGGAGAAACAATCGGCAAGTACATTAGCTATTTCATGTTTGGTGTTGAAATTGTTATTATTTAGCTTCAGATGTCGGAAAGAAATGTATTTTCCCTTCCCGTTTATTTTGCGGATTGTGTCCCAAACTTTCGTTATTGAGGAACGAGAGTTTAAAGTTGAAACATATTTTTTCCATGATGCTCGTTTACTTTCTTTAATGGTGCGGCGAGCTTTGGCCCGAGCAATACGGTACTGAGTTAAATTTTCGGGCGTTGGACGATTATTAAATTTTTTCAGTGCTTCTCGGCGTTGTCTAATGGCTTCTTTACATTCTTTAGTGAACCACGGTTTTTGGGTTCTTTTACAGTTCGGCGAGAACTTAGGAATGGATTCTTGTGCAATCTCAATTAAGACAGATGTAAATTGTCGAATAGGATCGTTATCGTTTAGGACGGTATTCCTGTTAAGTCTAGCTGTACAAAGTTTTTCAAATTTGGCCCAGTCAGCTTTCTTTAAATTCCACTGTGGAATCGTGTCATCAATTGTAACGTTGGTGTTCTTAAGAGAGATTGGAAAGTGATCACTGCTATGAAGGTCATCAGCAACCTTCCAATTATAATCCAAAAGTAGTGAAGGAGAACAAATTGTTAAGTCGATACATGTGTATGTACCAGTTCCTGGGTGCAAGTACGTCGGAGACTTGGTATTAAATAGACACAAGTCGTGTCTAGTAATAAAATCTTCAACCTTTTTGCCCCTGTCGCTTATGTAATTTGATCCCCATAAAATGTTATGGGCATTAAAATCACCGAGTAAGACAAATGGCGCGGGAAGTTGTTGAACAAGCGTGTCTAATTCATTTGGTAATAAGTTGGTGTTTGGTGGTATGTAAATAGAACAAAAATTAATCACTCGATGTAGAGTGACACTCACAGCAATGGCTTGCAAATTTGTTTTTAAAGGGATGATTCTATATGGGGCTCTATTGTTCACAGCAATAGAAACCCCTCCTGAGGCCCTGTCAACATTCTGTAAGTAGGTGTTAAACAGGGAGTAGTTTTTAAGTGTGATGTTGTCCGTATCTTTTAAAAAGGTTTCCTGAAGACATATTATTGCAGGATCATATTCGTTTAAAAGCAGAAGAATTTCATTGTAATTGGATCTAAGTCCTCGGCAGTTCCATTGTATGATGGTATTCTTCATTATAAGATTAGAGTGGAGATTTTGGAGCTATGTTAGACTTTTCGCGGAGACAGTCTGTATGATTATTTCTATGGAGGAAGTACGGGGGTGATTTTTTTGTTAGGTTTGGAGCTACTTTGAGGACACGGAGCAGTATCTTCTTCATCCATGCTCTCAATGTCCCCAAACCTGTTATAGAGTTTGATGGGGTCATCTGACCCCTTTTGCTGCCTATTTCCGTGAGATCTATTTTTACTCTTTGGTGACTTCGGTGGTGGGGTGTTATTGAAAGTTGTTTGGGTAGATGCCGTGGTTTTTTGTGCTTGGTAATGGGGGGTGTTGGAGCGAGGTGTTGACTCGGGTTGATCTGTATGTGTGTGAGCGTCCTTCGTTGCTTTAGGATTGTTTTTAACTACAGAGGAGAAGGATGGGCCAGTAGGTGATGTTTTTGCGTGTACAAGCTTTCTGGCCTCTGGATAGGGAATGTTGGATGTGTATTTTACCCTCTGTATTTCCTTCTCCTGTTTCCAAGTATCACAATCCTTGGAATTGGCGTGGTGCTCTTTTCCACAGTTGACACAATGCGGAGCTGCTCTACACTCAGCTTCCTGGTGAGAATGGTCTCCGCATCGGCCACATATCTGGCTTTTTGAGCAACGATCTTCGTGATGGCCATATTTCTGACATTTATAGCATCGAAGGGGGTTAGGTATGTAGATCTCAACCTTCACTTGCAAAACTTCTGCTTCAGAATCTCCAATTCAAAACAAATAGCAGGGGCTAGCTGAAATTAGCCAACTACTGTTTCAAGAGGGAGGGGATATTTTCTCCACTGTTGTTCAGTTTGCTGCCATTCAAGGTCTGGTCATCCCACTAACCTTAGTGCCTTGTGAGAGAGGGTTCTCTCTCCAAAATGCCAAACAGTCACTCAATAAGAATCAATCTTTCACTGAAGTCTCTTCATCAATAAATACTTGTTGGGAATGAAGATGAACATCCAGACTTTGACAACTGAGAGTTTGCCAAACATGCAGGCATCAACTTTCAAAAAATTTGCTCTAGGAAGAAGGAATATAAAACAATGTTGATAGTGTAAATTTCATTTCAGAAGCATAAAATAAACATACGTTAAGTTGGTAAAAAGGCTTACATGACTTTTTGTAATGGCTTATAATATTAATGTTATATTTAATTTTTGGCTTATAATTGTACTTCAACATGATGACTGTTAAAAGTGTAACTATAAACTAGAAGGAAAATGAACTCATAAACTCTATGATTAGGCAATTCATTTATTTTATTACTGTGCGTGTCTGTTGTAATTTTCAAACTAAGAGTTGGGAGGGGGAGCTTTTAATCCAAGTTATAATTTTCTATGTTCCACTGATCAAATTAGGGGTGAGATGAAAATCTGAGGGTACATTCTTGACTCCATTTTTCATTTGACCCTGAGTTATGACACCATGTGGTGACCTGAATCATATACAGGGTACAAGGTGCATACATGTTAGAGTTACAAAAACAATATTCAGACATTTCACACTGTCTCTGAAATGGAAAATATTTTTAACTAATTCATAACAGTGATGATGACTGGTAATTAATTCATCATATTATATTATTCAAAATACATTTATAAGGATAATGATAAGTAGGAAATAAAATTTTGGAAGCAAAATGGGTATTCATTAGATAGGGGGATAGAGATAAATTCATTTGGCAATCCTTGCTAAGCCCAAGTCATCAACTCTATCAGGTATGCTTAAATAATATTCATAATTTGCATAGTCTCTGAGGATTATCAATCAATCAATATCAAAAGTAATCTAAAATGTCAACAAATGTCCTTAGAACACTAACTGAAGGCTCTGTTCTATGGGCGAAAAGCACACATTCTGTAGTATAGTCATCCAAGGCAAAGTGGAGTTATCTGCATGAACTTATATCCTGGGAGTTGTAATGGGCCTGTGTTCTATCTGTTCTAGAGCTTTCGATACTAACTGGAGAAATGAATAATGAGACTGGATGAGGTGACTTACGTTTTGGAAGATAAAAGCATTGCAACAGCAACATGTATGGTATGGTATTACTGCTATGAACTGGAGATTTCTAAATCCATCACTGACATTCCTTTGAATTTTTTTAAATTTTAATTTACCATCTAATGTACATCCAATACATCCAATGTACATCCCAGAAAAGGTAAACACAGCAATAGTGTCACGTTTTGTATTTTTGCTATTAACATCAGATTTCCAAATCCATCAACAAAATGGATGTGCATCTTTTTTGATTTTCATTAACCATTTTCATGTCCTTCATTCTCCAATCCAATTCCTTCTGACTGTTCATTTTTCATCTTATTTTCATTTCACTGGTAACATAACCCATTTATGGGTCTATATCATGTCGATTTTGCATATTTAATATCGCCAGATACAAATTCTTTCTTAAGATAATGAATATACATAGTCTCTTAATCGTAACCTTTGCAGCCAAGTGAACCACAAAAAAAAAACACAAAACCATGTTTAACCCTCATGCATGATGCTATTTACCCTCTCAACTGGGCTGGACAGGGAACACAATTCTTTCCATGGGACTAATGCTCTACTGGCCAAACCATGACAAGTCCCTTTTCCCTGCTTTCATTCTATTTTAATACTGTGTAGGAAACCATTTTCAGCAAGGGTCCCTCAAAGGGACCGATGATCTACTGGGCAAAAATAATTTACAGGAAATCAAGATGAGGCCATTTCTTCCCTTTAAATGCTGAGTATTGAACCCATTTCTGATTTTCATCAACAATGAAACGATTTTCAAAAAGCAGTTGCTATTTTGGGCAATCTGAACATCAGAATCGCACCATTTTCATTCAGGACAAAGTAGACATCAATAATCCAATGTCATAGTAATCATACATTCAGGTAGAGTAATGTCGAGATTTTCATGGCAACCAAATTGGATGTACCAATGGCACCAAATAGGTATCGTAAGAACTCTACTGGAGAAAAACCCATGCTGATAAAGCATTGCATTTTGGAGAAGAGATCATGTATTCAAGATATCCATCACGGTGGCCCTATTGAGGGTGATTCATTCTCATTTAGGACCCCACTAGATATCCTAGTAACTCTGCTGACGAAAAGCCAATGACAAAATGACTTTCCATTTCAGAGAAGTGAAAACAAGATTTTCAAGATGACCACAATTCTGAACTTCAGTCCAGTACCATATTAGTTTATGATCAACAAGTCTTTCTGTAAAATCCCCATGCTGATAAAGTGATATGACCATTCATTTAGAAGTATTATTAACAGGATTTCAAGGTGGACACTGTGGCGGCTATATTAGATATCAGACTGACACCATTTTCATTTATGACCAACTAGGCATCATAAGAAATCTTCTGGTGAAACTCCATTACTTTCAATTCAATATATGTTTCTTTTCCAGAGTTGTTATAACAAGATTTGATTTTCAAGATGTTGGTGTCCATATTGGTCATCACATCAGTACTATTTTTATTTGGGACAAAACAAACATTATAATCTGTATTTTAGTGAGAAAAAAAATCTTGTGTTCATTTATCCATTGATTCAGGAACAACTGGGAAAATAAACTTTTTGAGATGGTTGCCACGATGACCATATTGTAAGTCAGATTGGAACCATTTTGATTTAGGATCAAAGAAACATGATGATAAGAAGTCTTTGAGTGAATAGGATCATGCATTCAGGAGGAGTAAATATAGCAATATTTTAAGATAGATGCTGTTGTGGCCATATTGGATGTCTAAGCAGCACCATTTTCATTTTAAAACCAATTAAACCACAGGATGAATGTGGGTGTGAAGTTTCATGGCAATCCTCCAAACAGTGTAGGAGATGTAATGATAACAAACTTGTGCTAACAGATGGAGAGAAGACAGATGAAGGACAATAAACTATCCCATAAGCTCTACTGGTCTATGGCCAGCAGAGCTAAAATGCCAAGTCGCTTAATTTTGTAAAACAAACCATACTTTTGTTAATATTTCTCTTAAAAGCTAATGTTATTGTGTGCAAACCATCACTCTCTTTCACAATGACTATTGAACCTGAAAAAAATAGGTTTATCCCTTTCACCAAGAGCTAGCTATCCAAAGAGTTTCGTAATCATAGATCATAGAGAATTTGCATTATTATTTTACTGAAATAGATAAACTTTCTTATTTCAGCCACTATGAGCTATACTTTTGAGCTTTAGTGACCAAAATTAATAGCACACCTGCCAACCTTGACGAGACTGTCTCAGTAAGGCAGTCGACTTTTTTCCGTAAGTATGACCAGTTTTCCATAAGGTGTAACAAAATATAAAACTGCTATTGTAAAACTGGAAAACGTATTTAAAAGTTCGGTATTCAAAACATGCAGTGACGGTAAACATTATGTTCAACTGAAACGCTTGTAAGTACACGAAGACCTTATTTACCACTAGTACAGTTACGCAAACTTCAGTTCCAAACCCTATGCAGTTCAATGGTTTGTTGCTATTTCTCAACCTGATGTAAGTCTTGGAGTATTTTTCCATTTCACATTACAACGGCAATCATATCTCCTGCCATGAGACATACTCAAATTGACACGTGATGTCCAATAAACATAATTGTGTCCCATCCTGCTTTTGTTCACAGAAATCTGAATATTCCTATATATTTCATTAACACTTTTAAGAGGCTTAATTTCTGATTTGTCTTCAACAAGCATCGCTTGCTGGAAACCATTTTTTAAAATTATGTAATCAACAGTTTGATCATGCAGATGCTTTGTATGAAAAAATATGTGCAGTTTAAAGCATCTGAGGTACTGCTATAAAGTTAGTCTGGTTCCCTGACTAATTCTACTAATTCTAATATGAAACCCGGATCCAAATCAAACATGGATGAACCAATTAACCTGATTTTTCTGTAACAATCATTTTTCTGTAGTTTTTGCTTTTATTCTGCAAGTCCGTATTTTAAGGGTCATTTTTGTAGGACTTAAGGCAAAAAGGTAAGGGTTGGCAGTTCTTTAATACGGTGCTAGTGAACAATTCAATTATTGTGCAGAACAACTCCAATTATTGTGCAGACACCTTTTCTTTCAGTGACCTTGACCTTTGAACTTTTGATCTCAAAATCAATAGATTTCTTCATTACACTAATCGCAAGCAATGCACACAATTTGGCAACTGGAGACAAACTAAAGTTATCATTCAGAAAACACAATTAGTAACAGACAGACATATGGACAGAGAGATAATATGACAACAGCAAATGCTCCACATATGGCAGGCAAACAGCAATCCACTTTATGAATCTGGACTTGCACTATTCAAAATGTTCTTCAGATATATCCATGAACCAGACTTTATACAGTCCATTCATACTTGTGCTTCAATGTCAGAGTGCTGACTGTGAACGCGTATTGAAAAGAATGTAAATACAGTGTGTAATGAAAACCAGTTTGGAGTAACATGCTCAATGAAGCACAAGCTCAATGAAGTGCAAAACAATGGACGAAATGACCACAGACTTAACTCCAAGGTTATCTATGTCTGGGTTTCAAACAGGTTCACAGTAGTGCAGTCAAATTGATGGCAATATAAATACCATTACATATATATATATATATATATATATATATATATATATATATATATATATATATATGCACATATAAATGCAATAAACTGACGACGAACAATGCAAAACTAATATCTAACTAGCCTGAGCGCTTTCGACTCTTAATGTGTCTTTTTCAAAGGTTGGTTGGTTAGTTGAATTTTTACGGCGCACCAGCACTATGAGGCTATTTAGCGCCATACAAAAGGTTATATCTTTCATCATTTAAAAGTGGTAAAAGGTTTCGTATCGACCAGCGATACGAAACCAAACAGTTGAAGGTAAAAAGATAAACTGGTAACGGTTATAAATAAATAAAGTTTCCCGATCAACGGGGAGTGCAAATGACGTATGACAACGAAAACAGATGAAAGGTAATTAAAATCTACCGACGGTATATATAGCACATAAAACTGTTCAAGGTGATAGCATACAAGCTATAGCTCATGATAAATATTTACTTCCTTCAGGAAGTCTATAATATCAGAAACGCTAACTGTATCAAAGAGCTCCCTAATGTCATGCACATTGTAATAATGATTACGCGTAGGTTGGAGGTCGAAACACTCCAACATAAAGTGCTTAACGGTGAATGGTTCATTGCAAGCTACTCACTCTGGTGGGTCTTCTCCTTTTAGTATGTAGGAGTGGGTTAAATAAGTATGACCAATTCGAATTCTTGCAATGACTACCTCCTCCCTACGGACGGCTCTGTAGGAAGGAGTCCATTCTCCTAGGGTTGGCTTGATGGCATGAAGTTTGTTATTCACCGCATCATTCCATGATGCCTGCCATTTCTGACGTAAACAGTCTTTGATACTACGTTTAAAATCAGTATACGGTGTATTAAAATCAGATGGTTCTAGTGATAGGGCCATTTTAGCAGCGCAGTCTGCTTTGTCATTACCTTTAATTCCAATATGGCTGGGTAACCAACAGTATACTATATTGTGGGAGGTACTCAGTTCAGTATGTTTAAATAGAACATTAGCTAATAATGGATTCTCCAGTTTTCTATTATGTAGTGACTGAAGTACTGATAGTGAATCGGAGATGATGCTATTTAAAATACGCTTGCTTTCAATATATTGCAATGCAAGGTCTATTGCTCTGATTTCGGCTGAAAAAATTGATGTACCATTTGGCAAGCGAACTTTTGTTGTGTGTTTTCCACTAACGAAGGCTGCAGCAGCCTTTTCCTCATCTTTTGATCCACCAGTATATATTCTTGTATAATTTTCAAATTGGGCGATTAGTTCATGGTAACAGTTGTGGAAGATGGAAGGGTTTGTCTAGGATTTTTTCCCATCGTGTAACGTGAAAAGTACCTTTGGTTGTTGAAGTAGCCAGGGAGGTGTTTCGGAGACGGTCGTTTTCAGAATTTTTGAAAGTTCAATTTTGGTACTGTCAAGGCATGGTAATATTCTAATGCCAAAGGTAGGTGTGACGTTTGGTTTATTGTCATGTAAGGTTTTATATTTGGGTTCAAAAACAGCTGAAAAAGCAGGGTTCAGAGGGTTTGAGCTTAATTTGAGAGCATACTGTGCGGAAAGCATTTCTCTACGTTGTGATAAAGGTGGTTCGTTCGCTTCGACGAGTAGGCTTTCACACGGGGATGTCTTAAATGCTCCCAAGGCAAGTCTTATTCCCTGATGATGAATTGGGTCTAGCATCTTCAAATAGGACTTCCTGGCTGAACCATAGACAACGCAACCATAGTCTAGTTTCGAGCGAATAAATGCTCTGTATAAACTGAGTAGGACTTTCCTATCAGCACCCCAGTCAGTGTGCGCTACCACTTTAAGTAAATCTAGAGATTTCAAGCATTTAGCTTTCAAATTCTTCAGGTGTGGAATAAAAGTCAGTTTTCTGTCGAAGACAATAACTAAAAATTTTGCTTCCTCAACAACTGGAATAGGTGTTCCGTCCAGCGTGAGTTTAGGTCCATCGTGATGTCTTCGTAACTGACAGAAATGCATACATACAGTTTTTGATTTCGAGAATTTGAAACCGTTAGTATTGGCCCAATTTTGAATCTTGTTGATATTTTGCTGCAATTGTCTTTCAATTGTATGCATGTGCTTGGATCGGTAACATATTAAAACGTCATCAACATATAGAGAGCAATCCACACCGGGAGTCAGACACTTGGTGATGCTATTAATTTTTATGTTGAAAAGCGTCACCGATAAAATACTGCCCTGGGGCACACCCATCTCTTGATCGTGCATATCAGAGAGGGTGGAGCCCACTCGTACCTTGAATTCCCTGTCTGAGAGGAAGTTTGATATGAACGAGGGCAGTCGGCCTTTTAGACCCAGATCGTGTAGGTCATTTAGTATTCCGTACTTCCATGTTGTGTCATAGGCCTTTTCCAGATCAAAGAAAACCGCTACTAAGTGTTCCTTCTTGATAAAAGCGTCGCGAATAAATGTTTCCAGTCTAACCAGATGATCATTCGTACTACGACCATAACGAAAGCCACTTTGGAAAGGAGATATTAAATTGTTGGTTTCCAAATACCATACAAGCTGAGAATTGATCATTCGTTCCATTGTTTTGCAAACGCAGCTAGTTAATGATATAGGTCTATAGTTGCTAGGATCTGCGCTATCTTTGCCTGGTTTGGGAATTGGTATTACTGTTGCTTCTTTCCAAATTTTTGGTACATTACCAGTAATCCATAAATCATTGAAGATTTCCAGAGGAACTGTTAAGGATGGTTCTGGAAGGTGTTTCAAAAACTGGTAATGTATATCGTCAGGCCCAGCGGATGTATCATGGGCCTTATTCAAAGATTCCATAAGCTCCGACAATGAAAACGGTTGGTTATAACTCTCGGAGTTATTCGATGTGAATTTCAACCGTGTTTTTTCTTTATGAGCGTTCAATCTTCGGAAAGCTTCTGAATAATTAGACGATGAGGAATTTTTGGAGAAACAATCAGCAAGTACATTAGCTATTTCATGCTTGGTATTGAAATTGTTGTTATTTATCTTCACATGTCGGAATGAATTGTGTTTTCCCTTTCCATTTATTTTGCGGATCGTATCCCAAACTTTCTTTATTGAGGAACGAGAGTTTAAAGTTGAAACATATTTTTTCCATGATGCTCGTTTACTTTCTTTAATTATGCGGCGAGCTTTGGCCCGAACAATACGGTATTGAATTAAGTTTTCGGGCGTTGGACGATTATTAAATTTTTTCAGTGCTTCTCGGCGTTGTCTAATGGCTTCTTTACATTCTTTAGTGAACCACGGTTTTGGGGTTCTTTTACAATTCGGCGAGGACTTAGGAATGGATTCTTCTGCAATCTCAATTAAGACGGATGTAAATTGTCGAATAGGATCAATATCGTTTAGGACGGTATTCCTGTTAATTCTAGCTGTACAAAGTGTTTCAAACTTGCCCCAGTCAGCTTTCTTTAAATTCCACTGTGGAATCGTGTCATCAATTGTAACGTTGGTGTTCTTAAGAGAGATTGGAAAGTGATCACTGCTGTGAAGGTCATCAGCGACCTTCCAATTATAATCCAAAAGTAGTGAAGGAGAACAAATTGTCAAGTCGATACATGTGTATGTACCAGTTCCTGGGTGCAAGTACGTCGGAGATTTGGTATTAAATAGACACAAGTCGTGTCTAGTAATAAAATCTTCAACCTTTTTGCCCCTGTCGCTTATGTAATTTGATCCCCATAGAATATTATGGGCATTAAAATCACCGAGTAAAACAAATGGTGCAGGAAGTTGTTGAACAAGCGTGTCTAATTCGTTTGGTAATAAGTTGGTGTTTGGTGGTATATAAATAGAACAAAAAGTAATCACTCGATGTAGAGTGACACTCACAGCAATGGCTTGCAAATTTGTGTTTAAAGGGATGACGCTATGTGGGGCTCTATTGTTCACAGCAATAGAAACCCCTCCCGAGGCCCTGTCAACGTTCTGTAAGTAGGTGTTAAACAGGGAGTAGTTTTTAAGTGTGATGTTGTCCGTATCTTTTAAAAAGGTTTCCTGAAGGCATAGTATTGCAGGATCATATTCGTTTAAAAGCAGGAGAATATCATTGTAATTGGCTTTAAGTCCTCGACAATTCCATTGTATGATCGTGTTCTTCATTATAAGTTTAGATTGGAGATTTTGGAGCTAGGTTAGACTTTTCGCGGAGAGAATCTATATGGTTATTTCTACGGAGGAAGTACGGGGATGATTTTTTTGTTAGGTCTGGAGCTACTTTGAGAACATGGAGCAGTATCTTCTGCGTCCATGCTCTCAATGTCCACAATCCTGTTATAGAGTTTGATGGGGTCTTCTGACCCCTTTTGCTGCCTATTTCCTTGTGACCTATTTTTGTTCTTTGGTGATTTCTGTTTTTGAGTAGTATTGAATGTTGTTTGGGTAGATGCCGTTGTTCTTTGTGCTTGGTAATGGGGGGTGTTAGGGCTTGATGTTGACTCGGGGGCATCTGTCTGCGTTTGAGCGTCCTTCGTTGCCTTGGGATTGTTCTTCACTACAGTGGAGAAGGATGGGCCAGGAAGAGATGTTCTTGCCTGTACAAACTTTCTGGCCTCTGGATAGGGAATGTTGGATGTGTATTTAACCCTCTGTATTTCCTTCTCCTGTTTCCAGGTATCACAATCCTTGGAATTGGCGTGGTGCTCCTTTCCACAGTTGACACAATGCGGAGTGGCTCTACACTCAGATTCCTGGTGAGAGTGATCTCCGCATCGGCCACATATTTGGCTTCTTGAGCAGCGGTCTTCATGATGACCATATTTCTGACACTTATAACATCGAAGTGGGTTTGGTATGTACACATCAACCTTCACTTGCAGAAAGCCAACTTTGACCACTCTGGGTACTGTTGGCTTGTTGAAGGTGAGTATAATGGTGTTGGTGTCCTGCAGGTTGTTGTTACGTTTAATACGTATTCTACGGACTGCAGTGACACCTTCGTTTTTCATCCCCTCAATGATATCCGTGTCGCTGACTCCAGCCAAGTCACGACAGCGAATCACGCCTTTGGACGAATTGAGTGTTGTGTGGGCGAACGAGGTCACTGGAATATCGAAAAATGTTGTCATTTTCTTGAGGTTTTCTGTTTGACCTCGTCGCTCACACTCGACAAGTAGGCAGCCCGATTTTAACTTTTTAACACCTTTTGGTGTTCCAATCAGTCCCATAATTGTTTTCTCGATCACAAACGGAGAGAGTACATTGAGCGGTTTTGTGGCATCTTTAGACTGTATAACCATGAAGCGTGGAAATGAATCCACACCACATGGTTCGTCATCTGAGTCAGATCCAGTTTTGGTACGCTTGAGTTGATTTTTTTTGGAAATATCCATGTTGGTGGATTTAAAATTCAGCACCCGTGCTCCCCGCCCACCAAGGAGCCCAACAAGGGGACACTTTTCAAGTGTCAGGGATACACAGATGTTATACTCAGTAGGTAAATTCACCTCCTGATTCATCCCATAAGACATACTCAGTCGGTAAAATTACCTCCCAATTGACCTGTTGAGCCACCGCCTTCTAGGAAGTCTTCTAAGACTTGGAAAAGGGAAAGTTAAAGGGATAGAATGTAGGGGCAACGGTGGTATCAAGAGAGATACAACGAGAAAGATAAAGAAAGTGAGCGAGAAATAAAGACCTCCTAGGGCTCGGCGTGACCAGCCGATTTGTCGAGACCGGGCCCATCCCGACCACCCGTCTAGAAGAAGTAGAGGCCAAAGTAGTGTATTGCATCGGAAAGCCTCTGCTCAACTACCAGGATCCTTTCCTCCTCCGACACGGGTCGCAACCCACGGCAAACAGGTTGCCTCTACTTAGTCGCCTCTTACGACACGTAGCGAGGCACGGCGGGCCAATTCTACAACCCCGGACCCGCAGGGGGACAGAGAGTAGATTGTAAGCCTATTACTGACTCCCTGGAGCTTAGTAGTGAAGGAGTAGCCTTTTTAGCTAGGATTTTAGACTTTTATCGTTTAACACCCAAAATGATAGGTTTGTTATATGTTCAGAATTCAGTCTACCTGTAATATGTGGAAACGGTAGATGGTATAAGTTACTTTCTGACATCAAACCAAAGACTTAAAAACGTTAAACAGTTAGCATGAACCTACTTTCAGTGGCCTGGATATCATTTGAATATGTTCAATAATGTTCATATCCTACATATTCTTTGCGATCATATAACTGTCTCCATATTTTCTTGCAGTCCTAACTCATGTGTGATTGTTAGAAATAGGATGCAATCGATGAAGCTGCAGTCTAATTCCGTTTAGACAAGATTTTAATTGAAATGTACAAATAAATACTGTTTATCTACATTAGGTTAAGTAGATGATTCTCTGCACTGCACAACAATTTAGCATAGATCAAACCTATTGGTGTGTATATTAAACTGTGTGCTGAACCTTTGTGTTTATTTTAAGTTGTACTTTAAATAATGTAAACAGTGTTTAAATAGGTAACGTTTGTTAATTTTGCTAATAAAAGTAATTTGACAAGAGAATGTTGTGACGAAGTGTACACGGTTGGGGTGGGGTGCTCTCAATATTTTACTTAAACTCTTACAGAAGTTCCACAGAGGCTCTGTTTTGTTGCAAGTTAAATTTAATGAAAGATAGATGTAAAGATCCCAGCCCCCAGTCAGCAATGCCGATGGTTAGATGGTTACATATCGAAGAAAAGGTTGAAGTGCAATGAATAACAATTTAATAACAATTCAATAATCAAACTACTCAAATTTCCAATTACACTCCTTCCGCTCGACCCTTTAATAAGCCTATTGCATCACTTTAGTAGCAGTGTAAGATTGATTTCTTCCTGTATTTGTATTTCT
The DNA here is from genome assembly GCA_016617855.1 of Megalonaias nervosa. Taxonomy (NCBI): domain Eukaryota; kingdom Metazoa; phylum Mollusca; class Bivalvia; order Unionida; family Unionidae; genus Megalonaias; species Megalonaias nervosa. The sequence goes on from JAECUM010091027.1 coordinate 48,410, forward strand.
ATGCATCTGTTGTATCCCTTCCTTCTCTCTCTCTTATTTCTGCCAATTCCTTCTCTTCCTCTCCAACCTTTCTCCAGATTGATTCTCCTCCTCCTGATCGACTTTCTCTAGACACCTTGTCCTCCTCCTCCACTTCTCTCCAGACTCCTTCTCCTCCTCCTCCACTCCCACGACTACTCTTGTCGACTTCGACTGTCTCGGCCACAGATTCAATTTCGTCTCCAACTCTTGAGGACTTGGGACCCAATGGAACCGGAAGTTCTCTGTCCCCTAAGAAGCTTCCTGTGAAAACACATGGACGGTACAAGGAGGGTAAAATCTTTCACGTTAGCCATCTCATCTCACACTACACACAACCTATCATCAGATAACGACTATTAAATTGCCTCGTTCTGGAGTAAACCCTATTGATCTGCAATCCTTCCAGGCGAATACTAAATTTTCTCTTACGAGTTCGGAATGTACCCTTTGGGTCTGAATTGTAATCACACCTTCTATCTCAATTTCGATTGGATATCGCTGTGAACCGCAAATATTAAAACTTTGTTTCGTTATAGATCCATACTAACTACCTGATAACGAAATCACGACTGGTTACATTATTTTACTTCCTTTTTGGAGAATGAAATAGACTATTAAAATTGACATGCTCTTGGAGTGAGGACCAATGTTTTTACACGTAAGAACCTAATTTGCATTGTATTGCAGGTGATTCCCTATTTCATCCCCAAATATTTCACACGAATTTTCATCAGTTATTTAAAATTTGTTTCTGAAAGATATATCAAAATGATTAACATTTGAGCCATTTGTCCATGATAGCCGAGTTAGATAAAAAAATTTTTGAAATCTCCCTTGGGGTATTGAATCTACTTTGTTTGCCGTAACTGGACACTACCGCTTGATATGGATAACCTATATATTAGCTCCCACAGTCTTTTTCATTGCAAGTTAAGTTACTTATACAGTCTATTTTATTATTCTGAATCAGTTTTTTTCATTTATTTTGTATAATTTTCATTCTCTTTGAAGCAGGCATAATTCGTATACGGAAGAGATATTGTTTTTAATGCACATTGTCCTTGTGTTTTATACTCCACGTTACTTCCTTAAAGAACGGGACTCGTTGTTGAATTTAATATTGCTACAATAGGAGGAAAGCGTGACTGAACAAACTGTTCAGTAAATTATTTAGCCATGCGTTTATTCCTCAGATAAACAGCCATCTTTATTGCATCAATGCAGTTTGCGCACACGTGAAGACATCCATCTGTTGTAAAGCGAAAGCGCCTAGTGTCTCAATAATACTTATGGAATACTGTTTGTATACAACTTTTAACATCAAGCCCATGTCTCTGAGGTCCTTTCTTAATGAAAGACATATAAACTACAAAGCATACTGCACCTATATGTTTTTATTTATGTTAAATATGCTTGCATTGTTATCATAATTAACACACTGAGACAAATAGTCATTAAATTTACAATTTTAAAGCTTTTGCTCTCTTTTGCTACAGCAACTCTTGTCGAAAAGGATAGAGGTATGTTGTAAAAGGAATTACAACTACGAACGTATTAGATGTCTATCTCGAAGTAGATTTATTTTTCATCCAAAAGCTAAACCTCTCCCGATTGTAAATATGATCTCAACTAGTATGCAACAGTACCAATGCACTTAAAGCCATTATGCTAAGGCAGTCTAACGACAAAACCAGTATCAATGGACAAACAAAGTTATTACGTACATTTAATGCCCATGTTGTCACCGGCGAAGAACCAAAGAAAGTTAGCTAACAACCTGCGCAAACACATTCCACGGAACCCACATCATACACTAATGAATCGTAAAGGTCATCGTACTGACTTCTTTAAAAGCATTCAAAAAACTGCAAGAGATGCTCCCATTGGCTATGCGTTGTAGGTAGTAATGAGATATGTCAAGTGTTTGTACAATCCATCCGGGCAATTCTACCGTAAAATCCAGTTTTAAAAGGTCCTGTGTTGTGGTGGTTTTGGAGAGAGCTAGGAACCTTTGACATGTAAGTGTAGTTTACTTTTCAACTTCATGCTGCAAAGTTTAATCACTGTATTTGAGAAGTTCGAATTGTTTGTATGAATTTGGATCGTTTTTATATATTTCACAGGAAGAATATTTGTGTTAGCAATACTATTATTTATTTTCCAATTTGCAGAATATGTGAGTGTGACAACTGTTTTTGCTCGTATCATCAATGATTTTGTTTACTTCACACAATTACTGCAATTAATTCGTTTGCAATATAAAAATGTATGTTATATTTAGATTATTCGCGGAATTTAATAAATTTACTGACTTGTGCACTTGATAGACAACCTTTATATATATATATATATATACTCATTTCTAAAATACTTCTTTCTTCTTACGAGAGATTGTAAGGTACACGAACGTATACTGAAGGTTTCAGTGACAAGCGAGTGGTTTTTCCTCAGAACAAATACGCACACACACACACACACACACACACACACACACACACACACACAAGCGCAACCAAAGTAATGCGGATATTTGAAATCTAAGGTAAATATCATGCCATACTCAACGTATTTAGAAAAGGTCGAGAAATGTATCGTGATAAAGGCAGAATTGAAACACCAAGTGAAAAGACGAGAAAGGGGAGAATAAAAATGTAAACATTCACCACCCAGTGGCGAATTTTCCATTAACTGTATATACTGAAACTGCAATTATACATGTTTCAGTGTACTGAAGGAAATGTTACTCTGTCACGACATCAAAAGTGAAAGAAAAAAAAAAAACTATTACGTGTACTGCAGAAGCGTAAATACCCTTGATGAGTTTTCATTTGAAGCGCATGGATGTACTTTCAGAATAAATGACATTTATTCGGTCGCATTTTTTATTTTTCACTGTAGTCCTATAATGAATGTACACCCATATTTCCTTCTCGAAGATAAGGCGGTGTTTCATTATTCAAAAAGGAAATTTACTATTTCTGTGCTTCTGGAACTGATCTATCATTGACTACACAATTGTATTGGCATCGGTTTCTACGTTATACATATAAGATACATATCTTATTAAATTTGAAATCACTACTTGCGTGAAAGTAAGAGATATCACCAGAGTTGTTTCGCAGCAGACAATTGCATGACTCAAATGTTAAAACGAACCACATTCAAAACGTTTATATAAGTATGAAAATTCTTAACGTTTGCAAATAGACCATGGAATTTGCTCCTTTACAATTTGAAAATTCTTTACCAGCTTTACCGTCAAGTTATTCTGAAAATTATTTGCAACTAGTTCGATCATTAGATCATGGGCATTGAATTAGATAGTTCAAACGCTGTAATATCGTAACATTTACAAACATTTGTTTTATGAATGTTAGATACAAGACGAATTCACAAAATGTCGTAAGCTCCACACGTTCATTACAATGATAAGGTTATTATTGTATAAAAAATTAATATATTATACGTGTAAACAAAAAAAAAAAAAAAAAATCCTGCTAGAGTTGCAAAATGTATATTTCCTCTTATTCTTTTCTTCCACAGACGTATTATTGCAAACATGTTGACGAATCCTGTAGCTTTGATGTTCATAACAATCTCTATCGGTGAGTAGTAATTTTTAAAATATATTTGGAAATCAAACAACGACTGTAAAAAGAACAGTGTTCTTCAGAATATATAATCTTTGTCTTGCACACGCTCAGTTATATACAGTAGTAAATAGCTGAAAAGGAGCTATTAATTTTAGTATGAATTGTACGTGAATTTCATTGAATATCTAGTTAATTATGTTCAAATCTTTGATATGTTATGACGTGGTTATGTTCCATCTGTCTCGAAAAAAACTAATTCAGTGACCTATGGCAGCCCAGTACAACTGTTTCCAAATCTGACAAGGAAGAAACTACACAACCAACAGATACACCATTAATCCCCTCCTCTGATGGAGCATCACCGGTGATATCGCCGACCGTAACAATTGATGCTGACAGAGATAGCGATTTTGATGAAGAGGAAGAAGTAGAGGAGGTACAGGCAACAGATGCACCAATGAGCCCGTCATCTGATAGAGCATCAACAGTGGCATAACCCTCTGGAACAAGTGATGTTGATGGAGATATTGATTCTGATGGAAATGAAGACGTAGAGTCAGTGCAGGCAACAGATGCACCAATGAGCCCGTCCGTTGAGGGAGCATCAACAGTGGCGACGCCATCCATAAGAATTGATGCTGACAGAGATAACGATTCTGATATAGAGGAAGAGGTAGAGGCGGTGCAGTCGACATATGCACCAATGAGACTGTCCGCTGAGGGAGCATCAACAGTAGCGACGCCATATGTAACAATTGATGCTGACAGAGATAACGATTCTGATGAAGAGGAGGGTGTAGAGTCGGTGCAGGCAACACATGCAAAAATGAGCCCAAACGTTGAGGGAGCCTCAACAGTAGCGAGGCCATCCTTAAGAATTCATGCTGGCAGAGATAACGATTCTGATGAAGAGCAAGAGATAGAGTCGGTGCAGTCAACAGATGCACCAATGAGCCCGTCCGTTGAGGGAGCATCAACAGTAGCGACGCCATCTGTATCAATTGATGCTGACAGAGATAACGATTCTGATGAAGAGGAAGAGGTAGAGTCGGTGCAGGCAACACAACCACCAATGAGCCCGTCAGTTGAGTTAGCATCAACATTGGCAGCACCATCTGTAACAAGTGATGTTGATGGAGAAAGTGATTCCCATGGAAATGAAGGCAGTGCAGACAACAGATCCACCAATGAGCCCGTCCGTTGAGGGAGCATCAACAGTGGCGACGCCATCCTTAACAATTGATACTGACAGAGATAACGATTCTGATGAAGAGGAAGGGGTAGAGGCGGTGCAGTCAAGAGATTCACCATTGAGCTCGCCCGTTGAGGGAGCATCAACAGTGGCACCACCATCTGTAACAAGTGATCTTGATGGAGACAGTGATTCTGATGAAAATGAAGATGTAGAGGCAGTGCAGGCAACAGATGCACCAATGAGCCCGTCCGTTGAGGGAGCATCAACAGTGGGCATCAATATCCGTAACAATTAATGCTGACAGAGATAGCGATTGTGATGAAGATGTAGAAGGAGACAATGTGTAGGCAACAGACACACCTTTGAGGCCGTCCTCTCAGAGAGCATCAACAGTGGCTATTATATAAATCTTGTATTAAACGAAATAGACCTTTGTAGTTTGTACCGTAATGTCTTCCTTATTAATCATTTTAGGAGCAGGAATTAATCTGCACGAATCATCTATCTATATATCTGTCTATCCCTACCAATTCAAGGTTACTTCTTTGATCACAGATGATGCAACTTCAAAACATAACTGAACTGTATAGCACGTATAAGGATAATAATTGCAGTGTTAAGTGGGTTTTTCTGGGCGAAATAATACAAAATATCTAAGAAACGTTTAGGACAAGAAAACAGACACGAACGTCTCCATCGACGATATCCCTCACGATCACACACACACACACACACACATATATATATATATATATATATATATATATATATATATATATATATATATATATATATATATATATATATATATAAAGGACACAAATCATGTGGAGAATAACAGCCCTTTCAAGCGCACTAGATCCAGCAAGCGATCACGTGTGTCAGGGATTGATTGAGATGAATGCAATCAACTGACGACTAACAGTGGAAATCTAGTTTCTAACCAGCGTGAGCGCTTTGGACTCTCAATGAGTCTTTTTCAAAGGCATATACAACACATAGACAAAACAACCAAAAACAACACAAGAACCGTTGTGCTTGCAAAGCTCTACATGGCAGTTTCTGTATGGATTAAACTTTTAAATGTATTATGTCTCAACCAGCCTCAATCAACTTGTTGCGGATACTGGAAAATATTTGTATGAACCTAGAAATCGATAAACCATGGCGACATCTACTACTTTGTGTACATTTATATAAGCTCACATTATATCCCGGATATTTCATTCCTATAGTAAACAGCGTCCGATTTCACTTGAGCTTTTCCATTTAATTAAATCAGGCCTCTGCTTTAGGCTAAAATCTCTTAACCCTAAGTAGTAAAGGCACATACTGAGAATCGTTGAAGAGCTTTTGACCAATACCTGGTCTATAACTATTCAATAGCATTACTGTTTGTTGGAGGAGCAAGGCAGGTTTTAAATAAGCCAAAATGTGGCTAAGGAGTCATGTTGCCATTCTCAGTGAGGCTGGTATCACAACTAATGTCCTGAGAGCAAAATTTAGCTATTTCCTACAAAGTTGTTCTTCACACTCTTAGGAAGAAACCAAATCTTGGATAAATGTATGCTTTGCCAAAATTTGGCTAGTGTCTTTTAGTATCACCGACATGTATGGTTGCAAAAGACCAAAATCTAGGTAACTATGATTAGCCCAATTTGGGTAACTGCAACATTGGCCCTTTCCATAATGTACTGTATGACCTTTAGACAGAAACCAACTTTTGGATAAATGTGTATCCTGACCCAAAATTTGGCTAGTGACAGCAACAGCTTTTAGCACAATTTGCATGTGTGGTTGTTAGAACTGAAAAGCTTAAAACAGTACAATTAGCCAAATTTGGCTATCCACCTCAATGTCTCATACCAAAATGGAAATGTGTGACTTTTAGGCAGAAACCAATTTTTGGCGAAAGATACGTTTAACAAATATTTCTGTAATAACCGCAAGAACTATTGTCATAAGCTGAAGGTGTGGATCAACGAAATCAAACATATTTTGAATAATTTTATGATCAGCCAACGTTTGGAAGAATTGAAATAAAAGCTTGTAATAATAAAAAAAATACTATTACTGTATTTCTTAACAAGTGTTTATACAGTAGACTCATGATGTTTGGCACCCTTTTAATTGCAAGTGGAGTTTGGTAATAAGTAGTAAAAACCTGGTTTAGTGGTCACCTGCTTATAAAAGTCATCCTTTCCCCTCTCAATTTTCCATCAACTTTGCCTGCAGATGTTGACCACCTGATCAGTGGCCATCTGTTTTGCTCCCATGGATCTTTGTGTACTGTGACCATGATTATCTAAGCATGTTTCTTTCCCCGTCACTAAACAACTACATTTATTGCATATATGGTTCAGCCTATTGCAATCTTGCAATGTTCTATATCATACTAATCTGTTAACAATCCCCCTACCTATCCATCTGCTTATATGTACTTGGTCAACTATTATTTCTTTTCTTTCTCTCTATCTGCTGCCTTCCTTTCACATTTCCTCTCTCTCTCATTATGTTGTTTCATGCCTTTCTCTTAAATCCTTGCACATTACACTCATCTGTATATAAGGCCACCTATAAAGAACCTATATGTGATGCTTGTGTTGGACTACTCATGTTGCATGCCATTTTAAAATGTATATAATAGAGTACAGAACTTAACAGTGTAACATTCAAATGTAATGAACATCAGAATACCAAACCATCCCAGGGATTTTTATAAGGTTATTAATTTCAGATAAATTCATGAGGAAAATTATCTATTTTACCTCCACCCACCACCATTCCATTCTAATGTGTGCCAACTCTAATGTTCATAAATGTGTAATCAGAATACAGTCTTGTAAATACATATTTTCTGAGCTATAAGCCAGAGGAAATGAATAAAGAATCCAAATGATAATACCACATTGCTATTAAATACCCATATTTGTAACGATAATACCACATGGCCCATAGATATCCTTATTTTAAATGTAAATGTAGAACTTTCTGAAACTGTATTCTTTCATGTCGTGCTTTAAGTTTTTCCATAAACTGATGTCATGATATAAGTATTTTAAGTTCTCACTTAAAAGAAATATGATTGTCCCCAAGGTTTTATTTTTGTAAAGTTAATTAATCTCTCTGTCTTTCACTCTCTTTTACTCTCTCATTTTCTCGCTCTTTCTCTTCCACTGTCTTTCTTACCCTCTCTCTTCCTCTCTTTCTCGGCTTCATTCTCTTTCCCTCTGTTTAGTGTCTTTCTCTCTCTATTTGTCTCTGCTCTTTGTCTTTCTCTCTCTCTTCCTATCTGTCCGCTGTCCTCTTTATTTTATTCTCTCTCATCCCCTCTCTTTTCCTCCCTGTCAACCTCTCTTCCTTTCTGTCTTCTACTCTGTCTTCCTCTCTCTCTACCTCTATCTCCTCTTCTGTCTGTCTTCCTCTCTCTTCCTCTCATTTCATTCCCTGCATACAACTGCTTGTTTTCTCTCTCCTTCTTAGCCTTTGTGCATCTCTCTAGCAGCAGGAAGGGTGAACAGACCACTTTGTACGAGACCTTATTTTACAAAAATAAAGGTTCCTACAGGGGCTGAAAAATAAGGTCAATAACGCTAAACCGAACCCCCTAACTTTTATTATTACCGTATAGTTTGAAAAACGAATAATAAATCGTTTGGGTTAGCTCATTTTTGTTATTTTATTTTTGATTTTTTTTGTTTTTTATGTTATAGTGCGTTTAGTTTACTCGGCGGGTCACTCAATTTTTGTCGTTCACCCTTCCTGCTGCTCTGCTGCTGTAATTAACCAAAGATTTTATCCAGACCTACACGATATCTAGATCTTGGATCATGTAGATTTATTGTAATAAATCGAAACGGAACAGCTTGTGCTTGAGCAAAAAAGTTTTTAAATTTAATCATATCCATATCCCCTGAACACCAAGTATAATAAATATTCTGTAAAGTATAATTATCTACTCCATTAAACACAACCAAAATATTGCAGTTGTCTCTGATCACTTTAGGTATTTGTGTATATCGCTGAGTGACGTATATAACATCTGTATTCTTGTGTCTACCTCGAGAAAATATTCTAGCTGGATTTGTTTGTCTGTCCAACATAACGTCATCGTACACCACTAAATTATTAATAAATCCATCTAGGTCATCTACAGATGGAGCCTCATCAATATCGGTAATAAAATCAACCACATCATCACCGTCTTCATTCAGCAATTTTGCATTTTCATTAAAATCTTTAAGTACTTCGTAACAGTGTTGATCATTTACAGATGGTGCTACTAAATACAGTTTACTCCATTTTAACCACCGCATTATTAAATTTAATAATAGCTGTGTTTTACCCGATCCAGATGGACCTATTATAATCATCCTTATCGAATTTGGTAATGCTGGATGATGCTTTACTGGCTCCTGTTTTCGTGTCGCCAAAAAGTCAATTATATCCATATAATAAATAATATGAGTCTATATTGTGTTCGGTGTAAAATTCCTACACCCACTGCTGAACTAACTACAATAACAACAAAATAAACGACGTGCTCTGACGGGCAAATGTGTAAAATGTGGCACGAAGAAATACAAATTTGTTAAAACAAAGACAGGTGGAGATATAGCCGCTTTATTAGGAAAATTACCAGGAACTCCGTGGGCTAAATACCCCGGTGAGAAACACTTACCAGGATATAATTATTGCGGTCCTGGAACCCGACTTGACATCCGACTTGATAATCAAGACAAACCAAGACCAGGAGAGTATCCAGTAAATAAGATTGATCAAGCTTGTCATGTTCATGACGTTGCATATAAAAGTAAAGATTTACAACAAAGGCATCTCGCAGATGTAAAATTGATTCATGCATTAAATTCTATACCTAATAAATCTGTCAGAGATAAATTAGCTAGTTTTCTAGTAAAATCTGCCATGAAAAGTAAAATAATGTTAGGGGCTGGTAATTAATTATATAAATATTATAATGGAATCCATTTATTATAGTCCAAGAGGATATTGGAGAGGTAGATCAGCTATTAGTAAATTATCTGAAGCAGCAAAAGTCTCACGTTCTGTTGCTGCAGCGTGGTTAGCACGACAGGCAATATGGCAAATTTATCTACCACCACCTAAAAATATTCAATATGCACATTTTGATGTCAGCGTCCCTAATGAGGTTCATCAAGCAGATATTTTATTTTTACCACATGACACCATTAAAATTGGTAAACGTCAATCACGCACATACAAATACGCATTAACTGTCGTTGATGTTGCAAGTAGATATAAGGAAGCTGAACCATTATCAACAAAGACAGCGTTTGAAGTTTCATCTGCGTTTGAACGAATTTATCAGCTAGGACCTTTGCGATGGCCACAGTTATTACAGGTTGATCCTGGCAAAGAATTTCTTGGTGCAGCATTATCGTTGATGAAAAAACATAACGTTAAAATAAGACGAGGACACACTGAAATTCATCGAGATCAGGCAATTGTTGAACGATTTAATCGAACACTTGCTGAGCGGTTATTTGGATACCAATATGCAAAAGAAATATCTACTGACTTTAAGTCCGGTGAGCGATCTCGTGAATGGGTTGCGAGGTTACCAAGTGTGATAGCTGCATTAAATAACGAAATTACTCGTTCAACTTCAATGAAACCTTCTAATGCGATCACAAAAAAATATATACCCCGTAGCAATGACATACATCAACCTCAACCAGTATTAGGTAATGTAACTGTAAGGTATTTATTCGAACCTGGTGAACTTGAAGGTGGTAAAAAAAGAGCAACTGATCCTATCTGGAGCGTGACTACACATACAATTTCTAGTGTGGTTAGATCCACTGGTAGACCTCCAATCTACAGATTAGATTCGAGAGCCCCTCAACGTGGATTTGCACGTGAACAATTACAGGTAATTCCTAAAGACACACAATTACCACCACATACAATTACATAACCAGAACCTCTACGTCGATTACATTCAAGACAGGTCAGCATCACATTATCACGTGTATGACCAAGATCACTATTAATTCTGTCTACGGTAAATTGTCTTGGATTATTATTCGAATATTGCCATAACATATTACAGTTACAACTTGCACAATTATTATTCTGTTGTGTTTTTAGTTTTATAATAAATTCAACATCAATATCAAAGTCACGCTTATTTTTTTTATCGCATTGCTTATAACCAGATAGTTTTTTTCTTATTACGTCATTATTAACAGTTTGATCATTATTTTCTGTAAAATTCAAAATAACCCTATGTAGTTGAGATATTCTTCTGACTCTAGAAACTGCGAGATAGACTAAATTCGACCATTCAATCCGATCATCTATAATCCAAATATTTGTATCAGAAATAGTTAACCCCTGTGATGAGTGAATAGTTATAGCATATCCTAACGTCCACGGTGATTTATTCATATTCAGCGCATTCTCAACGACATTAATATTAACTAAAATAATATCGTTCAAGACAAGATTCTGTATTCCACCACCAGGAATTTCAACATCAATATTCTGTCGTCGAGTATCTGTTGGGCGATAACATAATGGTACTGGTTGATCTGAAAACTTTTCTTTATGTAACAGAAATAATTTATCCTGTAGTTCATCACGAACTATCTTTCTACTTGCAACTATTAAATCAGCGGGATTCCATAAATTTAGAAAATCACTCATAGAAGTCTCTGGAATTACTCCTCGCATTATTTCACATTGTACTCTGTCTGGTTGTAGTCTGATTAATCTTTTAAACTCCTTCAGCGGTTCATCAATAGCTCTATGGTCGTCATTTATTTCCTCGTAATAATCTACGTTATTCTTCAGCCATTCATGTGGAGACTGTCCAATAAAAGGTGGTGGTTGACCATGATCACCGCACATTATTATAGCAGTATTCTTTGACAATAACCATTCAAGGAATGTTTTTAATATTTCTAACGACACCGTGCATATCTCGTCCCAAATGATAATTTTAGGTATATATTTCTCACCGATTCGCTCAGGAGTCCACGTGTCTCCACACAATCTAAAGAAACTATGATAAGTACACGATTTTACTCCTCGCTCTTTTATTTCTCTGGCTAATGTATGTGTCGGTGTCAAAACAATCATATCTGAATTATTATTCATGAATAATTTAATCACACGTGTTGTTTTACCTGACCCTCCACACCCATTAAGATAAACAGTTTTATGTCTAGATGCAGGATCGTATACAGATGGTGCTGATGACTTTGATATTTTATTATTTTTGTAATATATTTCCCTAATTTCAACGTCGGCAGATTCAGAATAGCTAAGTATATTTTCTTGTTTTATTCTCCATGATCCCCATTCACCATTACCAAGTAGCGGTTTTAACAAATCCGTATATTTTTTATTTATGTAGAACGAATCCGTGGCGACTCTGAGAGCATCACGAGGAAATTTATTTATCATAGACAGTAGATTTATAGAAACATATGCCAACATAGATGATCTTAAATGAGTAAATTGTGGTGAGTCACCATCAAGATAACTCACAATTGTACCTAGTTTGATTCCGTCCGACAAATAAGCATTACTCCTATTTATAAATGTATTTTTTTTCTGTTGTATCAGCTATTATAAAATCGAGTTCAGCATCGTCCATAATCAATCTTGTACAGTGTCTTTTATGATCATAGGCTCCTCCTTGAGTAAATTTACCAATTATCTTTCTACCAAGATCTTTTGCAAGTTTTTCATCATGCTCATCTCTGCATTTACGTATATTATTAGTAATTTTAATAATGTCATCTTCATTAAGATTAGGGAATTCTTTCCTGGCATCATCAATATTAAATCTATTTGGTTCTGGTAACCAAACTTGCTTCTGTGGACTATACGATATAATCGCCTCACTCACCTTCAATAATGTTAAAATTCCAACATCAAGCATATATCGCAATAGTACTATTGGAACCCAACATTTTTCTGAAAAATGTCTTCCAAACCAAGCATAAGTAATCGGATGGAGATTTTCTGCAAACTCGAATGATTCTACATGAGCAAATCCGGTTAAGTCAAAATCTGGTAAATGTCCGTTTATCGCAACCCTAGTCATCTCGTGTGATGGATGTCCGAATCTCTTAAAGTATTTAGAACATTCTCCGTATCCAAGAAAACTTCCAGGATAACACGCTACCATATCGACGGATATAACGTCATTATACTTATATTTAGTATTCCATAATCCTCCGTGTCCATATTCTACACAGCTTTTATGGATATCTTCAAGAAATTCCGATCGTGTTGGTTTCCATATTTTTTTTTTCCTGAGCGAAATGAGCCGCCACAGATGGAACTGTAAAACAATTATTTAATAATAGTCTAACTTTGACATCGTCTGAAGTATATTTCAGCGCAAGATTTTCCATTTCTACATTAAGAGATTCTATACGGTAAATATCACCATTAGGTCGTACAAATTGATCGTAATGATCATATTCTGAACTTTGAAATAACCAAACGGACACAGGGTCACTTTTACTGATATTTTTGATAAAATCAAATATATGACCATCATAAAATTTAACCGCTCTATCTCGTGGAAATATTGTTACTGCTGAGGTCCATGCGTGCGAATTATGATCAATAATATCTATTGGAGTTCCTCTTGATTCATATTTTGGTTTATATAAAATCTCTCCTGTCAGCGTTTTTACTGTTATTGGGAATTTTAATTTCTTTTCTAGTTCAGCGACATCTTTGATAGACGCTCCGGTATCTTTAACTGATTCTGCCCAAGTATTTATTTTTTTACGTCGTAAATCTGTTAAACCATTACCACGTATCGCGTTTGTAAAATGTTCTGTAACTCGTTCAGCTACACAGTTTATTCTTGACTCTGACAGTTTCATAGGCTTTAGATCCCCGACGTCAGGTTTATTATTCAGCGGATATATTGCATATACAACTGCAGTAACTGGGTATTCCCGTTCATAATATACCTTATCAACACCGGTTAGTATTCCGGGCTTAGATTTATTATTCAAGAGAACAATATTATTTCCTGACTGTATGCGTACTGGATCGCGCTTATCACGAATAATCCAAATATCTTCTTCTGTATTTACAATAAATTTTATTAAAATAAAATATTTTTGATCATCAAGGTGATTAATAATTACTTTTCCTCGTTCATCATTCATCATATTAGTAACATTTCCAACTCTGAATGTTGACCATACATGAGCAGCGCCATCGTCACGAAATTCCTTTTTTGCTTCACGAATACGTTCGGTTATATCCTCATTTGTTAAAGCTAGATCTTGCATCAAAGTACTAAATTTATATTCTGATAGTCTGTCTAGATCAAATCTGGATATCTGAGGTTCAATTGCCGATAATTCGTTCATATAATTAAGACAATTATTTAAATTAAAATTTTAGTATATATAATGATTGAAACAAAAAACAAATGTGCTTGGCTCAAAATTGGATATACTTCTCTTTGTAATAAACCGTGCGTGAACAAATACTGCGGAAATCATGCACAAAGTTTCAAAAATGGAAGTACAGGACCAATACCATGTATTCAGTGTGGTGTTGGAGTCAGAGGAAAAACTCAATTGTGTTTAAAATGTGGCGGAAAAAAATATAGAGAACTAAAACGATATTATGACAAAAAAAATAATACTTCGTCAGGTAAATCTCCTATACAAACCGTAGAGGATTATCTGGCCAGATTTCAGAATAATGATTTAGACAAATAGTATTAGTATATAATGAATCAGACAAATAATGATTTAAACAAATGTAATTTATATAAAATGACTCAGACAAATCAGACTTATGATGAAATGATCGCCAATGATATTATAAGAAAATTGAAAATTGAGTACTATGAGAAACACGAATTTGTGAAACATCCAGTATATACAAATTATGAAGCATCCCGAGATGGTGTGATCAGACACTGCAAATCAAAAAAACCGGTTGGTAGGCTTGATAAATTTGGTTATTTTAGATTTCGTGCTGGAAATAAAAATTATTTATCAAGTAGATTTATCTACGAATGTCATTTTGGATTGATCAAAGATGGACTTGTAGTTGATCACATTGATGGAGATCCCAAAAATAATCGGCTATCTAACCTGCAAGCTATTACACCTAGTCAGAATTCTGCACGTGGAAATACTGGAAAATGTAAAGTATTTAAAAAGAGGGCTATTAAATCCATAAATACAGAAACAGACCAAGAAATAACTTTCCCATCAATTAATGCGGCTGCAAAACATTTTAGCATACATCCTGTTTCAGTACAATTTGTCGCAAATAAAGTATACAAATCTGCATTTTCAATAAAATACGATCAGCCGATTATATTTGAATATATCTAACTCTGTACCCTTAATAAATAAATTATATATAGTTTGACTCTATATTTTGCCATGGGTATCTTCACCGTCGCTGCTCTCAGTGTCACTCTCACTTTTGACAGAATCAAATAACATAATGTTTCTTAATTGCATTACACGATTATCCACGATCTTCTTTTTCTCGTATTCACGAGATAGTTCGGATCTGATATTTTCGATCGAACGTGCAAGAGGCGCAAATAGCTTTACCTGTTTGTCATTTACCACCGCCAAGGATTCTAACATAGACTGATAGATTAATTTTACAAATTTATAATTGGATGGTAATGTGTAGTTATTGTCAATTTTTCTTTGTTTTAATATTTCATAATCACATAATATTTTTTCAGGATCGAGATTATCAGATAGATTTATTCCGTTATGTTTTATTTTTTTAATAGCAGAAATAATATCATTAATGTTTTCTTGGTTCATTATATAATAATTATTTCTTTAAAATAAAAAATAATTGACATTCAAGTTTTAACTTTCGACCTTGATGTTTGACCTAAAAATATCAAAAATAATCAGTAGCATCCTAAGCGGTTACCCGTCACTTGACCCCCTGATAGCCTTTGTGTCTTTCATGGAGTCCTTTTTTTGTATGATGATGTCTTTCTTATGACCGTTATTGGCACTCCATGTTCTGTTTCTATTTGGCTAGCATTCTTTCTGAATGTTTCCTTGTGGGGGTCTTTCAAATGAGGTAGAGAGCTCAGGCATGCTACTGATTATTTTAGGGAGCTCTGTATTGCGAATTCAATAAACCCCCCACCAAATCAAACCCCGGGGTAAATGCAAAACGCACTCACCACGTTGTTTAACGTGATGGGGGGTTGAATTCGTTGGGGGCTGAGCTCCCCAACCTTATATAAAATGGCATCGTTCCGAATACTGTCGACACTCGTCAGCCACAGGAATGGAACCACGGTCGTCAGTATTATAGTTCAACAACTATACCACTGAGCCATTTTCCGATTCATACATATAGACGTTTTAAAATTATTATGTAGTTAACCAACACTGAATAAGCAGACAAATTACGTACGACCAATGTACTGAATAAAATCACAATTATTGTACAACTGTAGCGTATATTTACTTAATTTACAAACATTATTTTATATATACTGTATAAAATAATCGCACATTACATTTTCTGTAAGAGTTATCGTTCGTTAAGGTCAAACACATGTGTTATAGCTAAAAATAACTTTACGCACTCGTATAAACCGACGTGAATTTAAGGTTATCAGAATTAAAAGATGCATCAATATCCCTCTCTGTTACAAATTGATGCTTTACTAACAGCTAATCACCTACAGAAAAAGAAATAAGTCACTAAATAATTAACGAAAAACAAGAAGTATTTGTTGTCTGTAAATCGAACGTAGTAGTAAGGGAAATAATCGTTCAATTTACTCCGCAGAGAGAGATAGCCGAGTTATCTCGCTTTATTATATATACAATTGCTTTAATCATAGAAATTGATTATTATTCATGTATTTACTCATCAGCCCCTGATTATTTAATCAGACGTTCTATGAGCGTATATACAAATTAGTATTAAGAGATTCTTGTCTTAGATCCAAAATGTTTCCTGCCTGGTCGGTGAGTTTGAAATTTATTCTTGTCAGAAATGGATTATGAACTCGCAGGTACACGGGATTAATTGGTTCAGATACAATTAACCACCCTGGCGGATCTTTAGGGTTAAATGAATATAGTATATACCCCTGTTGTGCCTGGTTAGATTTTAAAAGATCTACCTGATAACTGTCATCAATTACGTCACATACTAAATTGACCGCGATCGTAGATGTTATATTAACAATACCAGGTGAGATATGGCGACCTCCACCATGTGGATCATTATTATATTTAAGAATAGTTGGTGTAGGTATTATTTTTTTCCATGAATCACATATTCTTTTAAAGTGTTCATCAATAAGATCATTAACTGACTTCTTTAGCTCTTCAGAGTTAAATCCAGGAATTATAAATGTTGATAGTTGTTCTCGCGTAATTCCGAAATGTTTTAGAAATACTGTTGTGAACAGAAGATTTAGTCTAACACCCTGAGATGGACCGTCTTCATTAACTATATACAACCCTCTATAGCGTTTATCTGCTGCTATGTTCACTAATCTTTTTTCTCTGTTAACAATAATATCATTCATGAACTCTAGGTCTGAAGCAACTTGATTTAAATGTTGTATTGTTTCAATTATTTGATTTTTTAAGTCATCGTTGTAAGAAGTGCTAATGCTGGAAAATAAATTTCTTAGATCATTAAGTACACGTCCGTGTTCAGATTTAAT
This sequence comes from Megalonaias nervosa, assembly GCA_016617855.1. Taxonomy (NCBI): domain Eukaryota; kingdom Metazoa; phylum Mollusca; class Bivalvia; order Unionida; family Unionidae; genus Megalonaias; species Megalonaias nervosa. The sequence goes on from JAECUM010091027.1 coordinate 65,934, forward strand.
TGTACTAGCATATGAATTTATTTCATCAACATCAAGTACTATTATTTTACCTTTTTTACCATCAACTATTTTTGTAAAATGGGTTTCTGTTTTATCTATATAATGTATAACTCCATCACCAAAATATCGTCGCCATGGGTAAGCATTTTTTTCTGTTCGATATTCTGGAAATTTTATAAATTTTTTAACATCTACGACGAAGTCGGATCTCTGTGGTTCTGGTGGTCCTTGATAAACCGTTGGAATATCAGGCCATCCTAATACTGATCTAATCGAACTTTGATAAATATCTACGGAGTAATCAGGGGAATTTATTTCAATAACCGCAGATAGTGTTGGTTCGTAGACAGTAATTGCTATTTTTGATTCTTTTCCTGTAATAGATTTAATTCTGCGTTGGAACTCATCATTAATCTGTTCTATTTGATAACTGCCCGTTGGAATAGCAACTACTTGCCAATCAGGAGTTCCATCAGGCTTATTCGTATTAGCGAATACTAATGAATTATTTGGCTGTAGTCCACCAAATGGTTTTGATCTAATATTGGGCCAGCTATAATAAACTCGCAATTGTGCTAATGCTATTGCTAATTTGGAGGCAATTGAATGGTTGGAAAATTGACACTAAACTCAGGATTGGTCGAACTTAACGATATCATAGTAGTTTTTGACGGAGTTGTATTAGTAACGATCTGCTGAAGTAACTCCCTGTCTGTCATTATTATTATCATTATTATTTAATTCATTAAAATCATTAGCGATCACCTTAAATGCGTCATCATAGGTTTTCATCATCATAGCAAATTCAGTATCGGATATTTCACCATCACTAATACACGAAGAAATATACAAAGATAATTTAGAACATGCATCTGCTACTGTATGTAATTTAATCATATAATCGTGCAATTTAGCATTTGTACAGGTATCTATCTTTTTGGTTATAATACCGAGAACACCAGCAATAGTCGTTGATGCTGAAACAATGATGGTTATAACAGTAGGTGCTGTCATCGTCAACATTGATAATAATAATCCTGTTCCAGTAATAACAGCAGAAACCGAGTAAACAACTACATCGATGACAACTATACGCCTTTTGTATTTTTTTATTTTCGTGTTATAATAGTCGATAAAATTATTTAGTTTAGTGAGACGCTCACATACCTGATTGCATCTGTAACGTTGAACGTCGATGCGAGACTGAGGTTGATCCATTATTGTTATATTAAGTGGCTAATTGCGGTGTTTCAGCCACAAATTCCAGACACCACCAATAAGGCGCTGAGGTTATTGTTTTATTATTTGCTTCCAGTAAAAATATTTCTTCAGCATCCTTATTTAACACTATAGATACAACTCCAGAGAAAATATCAGTTGAATGACGCCATAGATATTTGGTAAATATACTAAATTTTGCACCACTAAATACGGACAGCCTGTAAACACCAGTGACTTGTGCGGTATGTTTGATAGTGTTATTTTGTGGTGTCCATGTTGATGATCCTGATGCTACTGTATATACGATATTTTTAATTTGTCCGTGTGGAATTTTAATCAGATTAGTTTTTTGAACAATATTAGGTATTCCACTGACAATGTCGTTGAGTTTCGTGTTAACGTGGGAGAGTTTTATGTCAACGGTTGGTGGATCACCAAAAAAATCTTTAATGGTTTTGTTTACATTTTTACGAAAATTTAAGAACGTTTCTACATGTCTAGAAAAAGTAGTACTAAGTATAGTCATTTCATTATTGATTGTAATTAGCGAAGTTGAAATAGGAATTTCCTTATCATCGACATACTTTTTCGTAACAGCATCAAAATCATATTCTGGTGTTCTAAGATTATTAATACTATTATTATTCATGTTGAGAAATGCACGCATTATGCCACCGTTGACCAATACGTACTTAGATTCTTGATCGTCAACATATTTCTTTGTTGCGGCGTCTGTATCTGCGGTTGGGTTTCCAAGGTCTATAATTTTATTTTGATTCATAATAATTGAACCTGTAAATGAATCACCATCTTTCTTAATATAATCGCTGACTGACGTACCGGAATCTTGTATTTTACCCTGATCAGTAAAAGTAACTATATTATTAACAACCGCGGTGGGAACTCGTAGAAGTACATCTGGCAGTTGTATATTACTAGTTTTTAATCGTCCTTCTTTATCCTGAAAAACAACTACTTCGTTTTGATCCACACTGGTTATGTTTAATAAATCATCAATTTCATTTCTGAGCTGATCGAGAGTTGCGTATTTAGATAAATCAACTTGCTGATGACCTTTACCACGAGAAGATCTTCCATAAATATCCACCATTATATTTACTAATGTCTGTTTAAATGTGACGTCGTAGTATATTCATGTACAACTTTGTGAGGTGGTTTTGTTGATTTTGATATAAACATTGTATTTGCATCACCATCAAAAGTGTTCTGTTATAAATCCGAAATCCAACCCGGTTACCTTGTTGCACATGTGTCTCAAATGGTATTGACAGAATATGAGGAAATTTAGGATTCCTATAAATCAGTAATAAGTTTCTTTTTTATTTTGTTAAAACCGATTGTGTCATTTTCGAAACGTTCATTGTACCAGCGTTACTGTGACACGTACGTGGCAATGGCATTAAAACTACCACCGAGTGGTGTCTTGAAGAATGTATACATCGTTTTAAACTTTAACGATCTCTTGTACCATTGTCGGATATCAATGTGATCTGGATGGGATATATCTCTTGATTTTCAAACGGAAATAGTTCAAGGTGTTGAATGGACTTATGCTCGCTTCATAATAGATTTCAGTTTTACTTAAACGAAGATAGATATATAATCTTCTAATTATAGAGATACAATTAGATACAGATTTCCCATCACCAATTTCTCTATACACACTACTTTGCAACAGTAGGAGGAACATCACGATAAAATGTCAATATAGTAACCTTGATGAATCTCTTTTTCACAAATCATGGTATTTTTCTGATTTCAATTTCAGTGTCTCCGTCATTTACTCGATTTGCCAATAATTTATTTGAGAGGGTATGATTTGTAAGCTTTTATAGCAACAGCAGATCTAATCCCATCGTTTCAGTTCCCGATGCAGACTTAAAAAAGATCTGTGGACATGTAGAGACATTTCAAGAATGTTAACTGCACCATATTGAAACTATTTCTCTGATATATATCTCACGCCTGTGCTAATTTTGTATTTTCAGATGTGTCTTTCACTCTAAATGTTTTCACTCTTTCACGTGTTTCATGAACATAAATATTTCATGTATCTCAAGGAGAACCAATCAACGACATCAGCATTAGGTCAATGTGGATTAATTGCAATGAGTTAGTTACTCTTGTATTTTCCTTTAAACCAATCTCTATAGTTTCTGCTACTCCAAAGCTGGAGATGATGACATAGGAATTCGTATTTATCCCGTCTTACTTTAGCCACTATTTTCTGTGTCCGTTTCTTTGGTCAGCCAGTATATTTATTTTAAGTTTCTCATATGCGGAAGACTCAGCATGTAAGCACACTAGTAAACGTTTTGTATAATCAGTACCTGTCCATGTCATTTAAGTATTTAACATTTTCAGCACGAGTGTCCAATTTCAGATTCCAGTACAAAATGTTTACCGAAGCAGCCATTATGACTGGCAAAAATAGTTTAGGATGTGCATTAAATGATTAGCATTATGTGATTTATTTCTACACTACATTTCAATCCTACCCATCTAGAATTCCTCCTTAATATCAGCAACATCTCATTCAATTTCACTTGTTTACATAGATAGTTCCCGAATGACGTCATCAGCCGCCATATTTGTGGTCAGCGGGCAGATTTACCGTTGACTTTATATGGTGTTTGGAAGCTGAAAATACATTCTTTGAATTTCAAGATACTTTTACGAAACTTACACAAAAACGGATCGCAAATCAAGCTTTCTGTAATATCTATATTTGTGATCTACAAACTGACATTGCTTCAGCGTGCCTTGTTAAAAATGGTCAATTTTGGTGATAGGAGAAACTGCAACGTTCCCCGTCGTCCAGGTAAAATGGGCAGAATATCGTCTGCTAGTTACCTTGTCGGGAAGCATCTATAAATAACAATAATCATTAGTAATGTACAACACTCTCCTACGATAAACAATACCGGAAGTTCCCATGTAGCATAAAGTATATGATAACTGTATCTCTACCTCATATGAAACATACATTGAAATCACCCTATTAGAGTTCTGGTAGCGATAATTTTTCAATACTGAATCTATAGAAGATAACATAAATAAGTTTGAGATAAACATAACGATTGATGGATGAAACCATTAAATTTAATTCAGGATGTTATCCAGAAAACTTAAAAGGTCAAAGTGACAATGAAGTGGAACAACAAAGTGATGTGTTTTTTGTTTGGTTTTTTTTTTGTGCAAACATTGTGGCCAGTTTAGGTTAGCTTACAAAGCTGTCACATCCTTTTGTCCATATTCTTCTTTTCATTTATTCCACTTATCAGTAAAGTCTTTCAAAACAGGATTTACGTTTACTAATTTGTGGACTTTCCTAAATCAAATTTACCTCTTAAGAGTTCTCTGTGGATCCACTAGGAAATTATTTCTGCTAGTAGTGTTAGACCAACACAGGTCAAAGGTCGTATACATACGATATGACTTTGAAAATCAACGGAATAGACTTACGACTATTGGTTTTAAAGTGAAACCAGCAATTTAAGTAAAATCAACAAGTAATTTATTTCTTTACAAAACAAGGTGAAAATTCAAAAGAAATTTACAGTAATGTGAATTAAATCCCAAATAATCAAATGTAATATCACATGTCTAAACGTTTAAACTGTTTCGAATGAATTCCAATTGAACTGAATAGCCTGATAAAGAATAATGATGCTATCAAGAATGTTTTTGAATGAGTTTACAATAATGCAAAAGGGGTGTATTAGTCCAACAGTGAATGAGCTGTAATAACCAAAAAGGGAATTAGCACTTTAGAAATTACAATGAATATTTTGAAGAAACAATTCCTCTCGAATTACATCTCAACGCATTGGTAACTTCTGATCAAAATGGATTCCCACAGACTGACGTAAGACAGCAATTAAGTGCTTTTAGTTCATACACATTTTCACTTGACCCATATGTGACTAATTCGAACTGTACTTCTACTTCGATTCTTAAAAGATTGTCTATACATTTTATATTCATAAAACCATAATTAGTAAAATTAACAAACGTTAGCTATGTAAATATGCTGTTTACATTATCTAAAGTACAACTTAAGATCAAAACAAAAGTTAAGCACACACTTAAATATACACACCAATAGGTTTGAAATAGGTTAAAGTGTTATGCAGCGCAGAGAATCATCTAAATTACGTAACATACATAAATAGTATTTATTTCTGCATTTCATTCAAAATCTTGTCTAAACAGAAGGAGGCTGCAGCTTCATCGATTGCTTCGTTCTTCCAACAATCACACATGGGTTAGGACTGCAAGACAATATGGGGACAGTTATCAGTATGTTCGCAGAGGATATGTAGGGTATGAAAAGTATTGAACATATTCAAATAAATGATATCCAGGTCACTGAAAGTAGGTTCATTCTAAGTGTTTCACGTTTTCAGTCTTTTATTTGATGTCAGAAAGTAAATTATTCCAGAAACGTGTTGTCTTTGGGAAGAAATAATTAGTTAATATTATTGTTGAACCGGCTGAAAGATAAAGAAATTCTTATCTCGGGTGATAGTCCAAATGGTCACAGTTTTAGTTACCACAGCATTTTGTTAAATTTCCCTTAGAAGGTAGATACGCATGTACGCTGTCTTTAGTCCATGTTAATTTTATGTATACGTCCGTCATATGGCATAACATATCACATTATGATATCTGATCGTTGATCCGTCTTTTCAAAGTTTCGTTTCTGCACAATAAGTCGAGTGTTATACCATCTACCGTTTCCACATATTGCAGGTCGACTGAATTTAGAACATAATAAACCTATCATTCTGGGATTTAAACGAAGAAAAACTAAAATCCTAACTAAAAAGTTTACTCCTTTACTACAAAGCTATCGGGAGTCAGTAACAGGCTTACAATCTACTCTCTGCAAAGATAATGCCAAAGGATTTCATTAAGTTATATATTCCCACGTAATACGTACTTGCATTGCTTGCTTAGATAGTACCAAAGTTACATGTACGTGTTGGGAGGAGGGTGGGGGGCATGTTCAGAAACGTAGAAACTAGTGCGTAATAATGTTCGGTTATATCATTTGTTATTCTCACATTCGGTCTGCTTGGATGCAAATTCACCTACATAAGTATGAATTCCTAACCATATAGATTATAAGTAATAACGTCACCGTTTTATTAGATTTCATACGAGGTATCAGTAACATACACAATCTCGGCCTGTTTAATCGCTGTATATCTCTCACAAATCATATATTTTGTATTCAGAAAGCGTAGTAGTAAGATGAAACTTGGTAACGAAAGAACCTGGGTCGGTCGATTATTCCTAACCTAACCCTACATAAGTATTGTTAAGGAAATGTTGAAGTAAACTATGCACAAAAGGTGTATTAGCATTGCTTTTACAAATGCCCGACCCGCTAATTACAAGTTAGATGTTCTACAAGAATATTCCTGGCCATATTGTAATAATGTTCTATAAAATAAGATCATATGAATCGGTCTCTCCCATCTTTAATTTATTTCGTCCAAAAATCAGTTAATTATATTCAATGTTAATCAAGACACATTTGTAGCCATAATGACAAGAGTCGAACTGTGTTTACCGTTAAAAAACACTTGTCGAGAATAAGGCTCATAAAATATGTGAATGTCAATTCATCACGTTTGCTTTCATTATCTAATATTCCAGTTATACGTGTTCTACGGCTGAATAATATTCTAGGATTAACATCACTCGCGTTATCAAATGGACTGGTTGCCTTTTAACGCAAGAGCAGTAAATTGTTTTAAGCCCAACATCCATTCAACCAACCTATCACAAACAAACCTCTTCAAACTCTCTCTCTCTCTCTCTCTCTCTCTCTCTCTCTCTCTCTCTCTCTCTCCTCTCTCTCTCTCCCTCCCTCTCTCTCTCTCATACTTCCCCATGCACAGATACAAGTACAAATACCCCTTTTGCTGCCTATTTCCGTGAGATCTATTTTTACTCTTTGGTGACTTCGGTTGTGGGGTATTATTAAAAGTTGTTTGGGTAGATGCCGTGGTTTTTTGTGCTTGGTAATGGGGGATGTTAGAGCGAGGTGTTGACTCGGGTGGTTGTGTCTGTGTTTGAGCGTCCTTCGTTGCGTTGGTATTGTTTTTAACTACAGAGAAGGGTGGGCCAGTAGGTGATGTTTTTGCCTGTACAAGCTTTCTGGCCTCTGGGTAGGGAATGTTGGATGTGTATTTAACCCTCTGTATTTCCTTCTCCTGTTTCCAGGCATCACAATCCTTGGAATTGGCGTGGTGCTCTTTTCCACAGTTGACACAATGCGGAGTTGCTCTACACTCAGCTTCCTGGTGAGAATAGTCTCCGCATCGGCCACATATCTGACTATTTGAGCAACGATCTTCGTGATGGCCATATTTCTGACATTTATAGCATCGATGATGGTTAGGTATGTAAATCTCAACCATCACTTGCAAAAAGCCAACCTTGACCACGCAGGGTACTTCTGGCTTGTTGAAGGTGACTACGAATGTGTTGGTGTCCTGCAGATTGTTATTACGTTTTATTCTTATTCTGCGAACTGCAGTGACACCTTTGTTTTTCACCCCTTCGATGATATCTTTGTCGCTTACTGCTGCCAAGTCCCGACATCGAATCATGCATTTGCACGAGTTGAGTGTTGTGTGAGCGAATGAAGTCACCGGAATATCGAACAATGTCTTAATTTTCCGGATATTTTCGGTCTGACCACGTCGCTCACATTCAACAATTAGGCACCCCGATTTCAACTTCTTTACACTTTTTGGTGTACCAATTATACCCGTAATTGTTTTTTTCAATAAGAAACGGAGACAGTGAGGCTAGCGGTTTTGAGTCGTCTGTAGATTCTATAGCCATGAAGTGTGGAAATGATTCCACACCACATTGTTCGTCATCCGAGTCAGATCCAGTTTTGGTACGCTTTAGTTTATTTTTTTTGGAAATATCCATGTTGGTGTATTTAATATTCAGCACCCGTGCTCCACGCCCACCAAAGAGCCCAACAAGGGAACACTTATTAAGTGTCAGAGATACACAGATGTTATACTCAGTAGGTAAATTCACCTCCTGATTAATCCCGTAAGATATACTGAGTCAGTAAAATTAGCTCCAGATTGACCCGTTGAGCCACCGCCTTCTTAGAAGTCTTCTAAGACGTTGGAACGGGAAATTTAAAGGGATAGAATGTAGGGGAAACGGTGGTATCAAGAGCGATACAAGGAGAAAGATAAAGACAGAGTGCGAGTAACTAAATACCTCCTAGGGCTCGGCGTGACCAGCCGATTTCTCGAGACCGGACCCATACCGACCACCCGTCTAGAAGAAGTAGAGACCAAAGTAGTGTGTTGTATCGGAAAGCCTCTGCTCAACTACCAAGATCCTTTCCTCCTCCGACACGGGTCGCAACCCACGGCAAACAGGTTGCCTCTACTTAGTCGCCTCTTTCGACACGTAGCGATGCACGGCGGGCAAATTCTACAACCCCTTACCCGCAGGGGGATACATACATTTGTATTATGGATGTTAGATTCAACACGAATTCACAAAATGTCATAAGCTACATACGTTTATTATAATGATAAGTTTATTATTGTATAAAAAGATTAATATATTATACGTGAAAACAAAAGACATCTTGGTAGAGTTACAAAATGTGTTGTTCTTCTTATTCTTTTCTTCCACAGGCGTATTATTGCAAAGATATTGACGAATCCTGCAGCTTTGATGTTCATAGCAATCGCTATCGGTGAGTAGAAACTTTTCAAATATATTTGGAAAGCAAACAACGATGGAAAGTAGAATAGTGTTCTACAGAATATAGAATCCTTGTCTTGTACATGCTCAGTTGTATACAGCCGTAAATAACCAAAAATTAGCTATTGACTCTAGTATGAATTGAACTTAAAATTCATTGAATATCCAGTTAATTTTTTGACGTCTTTGATAAGTTATGACGTGATTAGTTTGTATCTGTGTTTAAAGGATCTAATACAGTGATCTATGGCAGCCACTACCTACTGTTAATCCATCTGAAAATAAATAAGCTACACAATCAACAACTGCACCATTAATCCGCTCCTATGAGGGAGCATCAACAGTGGCATCGCTATCTGTAACAATTGATGCTGACAGAGATACAGATTCTGATGAAGATGAAGAGGTAGAGGAGGTACAGGCAATAGATGCACCAATCAGCAGGTCATCTGACATAGCATTAACAGTGGCACCACCATCTGTAACAAGTGATGTTGATGGAGAAAGTTATTCTGATGGAAATGAAGATGTAGAGGCAGTGAAGGCAACAGATGCACCAATGAACCCGTCCGTTGAGGGAGAATCAACAGTGGCATCGTCATCCGTAACAATTGATGATGACAGAGATATCGATTCTAATGAAGAGGAAGAGGTAGAGGGGGTGCAGTCAACAGTTGCACCAATGAGCCCGTCCGTTGAGGGAGCATCAACAGTAGCGACACCATCCGTAACAATTAATGAAGACAGAGATAACGATTATGTTGAAGAGGAAGAGGTAGAGGCGATGCAGTCAACACATGCACCAATGAGCCCGTCCGTTGAGGGAGCATCAACAGTGGCGCCACCATCTGTAACAAGTGATGGTGATGGAGAAAGTGATTCCGAAGGAAACGAAGATGTAGAGGCAGTGCTCGCAACAGATGCACAAATGAGCAGGTCCGTTGAGGAAGCATCAACAGTGGCGACGCTATCCATAACAATTGATGCTGACAGATAGCGATTGTGATGAAGAGGAAGATTTAGAGGCGGTGCGGTCAAGAGATGCACCAACGATCCCGTCCGTTGAGGGAGCATCAACATTGGCACCACCATCTGTAACAAGTAATGTTGATGGAGACAGTGATTCTGATGGAAACGAAGAGGTAGAGGTAGTGCAGAAACATATGCACCATTGAGCCCGTCCGTTGAGGGAGCATCAACAGTGGGCATCACTATCCCTAACAATTAATGCTGACAGAGATAGCGATTGTGATGAGGATGTAGAGGTAGACCAGGTGTAGGCAACATATAAACCTTCGAGCCCGTCATATCAGAGAGCATCAACAGTGGCTATTATATAAATCTTGTATTAGACCACATAGACCTTTGTAGTTTGTACCGTAATGTCTTCCGCATTAATCATTTTAGAAGCAGGGATTAATCTGCACTAAAAAATATATTTATCTGTATACCTGTCTATCTATTACTAACATTTCAAGATTGCTTCTTTGAAAACAGACGATGCAACTAAAAATAGAACTCAACTGTATGGCTAGTATATGGATACTAATTCCAGTGTTAAGCAGGTTTTTCATCGGCGACATCCCTCATGATCACACACACACACACACACACACACACACACACACACACACACACACACACATATATATATATATATATATATATATATATATATATATATATATATATATATATATATATATATATATTTATTTATTTATATTTATATGCAAATTTTCAGTAGCGTAAAATAAATTAAAGAAATCAAACAAACAATCTCCCAGGATCGCATAACGCAATTATTTATCTGTCTATCTATATCTATTTTCAAACATATAACAGAATTCAGTCGTTGAGCACGTATAAGGATAATAATCGTATAAAGATAGCAAGCGTGCTGAAATGCAATCATGGCCTCTGAAAGCTGAATTCCCAGCACTGGATCCTAATGATAGAAACAGATCGACTTTTGTCATTAAGGGTATAATACTATTTTACCTCACATTGACAATGAGTGTTGTTTCGCACGTACGAAATTAAAGCTGGTGGCGCCTCGTATGATCTTAATTTCTGCATAATTATTGCAACAAGGCACGTAAGAAACCTGGATTACTTCTAACCTCGATTATAGGGTAGGGTATCTGGACCAGCAATTCTCATAAATAGCTTTTACTGTGCGCTATATATCAGCACTCAATAGTGAGTTCATAATATTGCTATTGTATTTCTTTAAATGGGTAACATCTTTTGTTTTCTACCCAAAATAGTTTTAGTTTTATTTCTACTTAAACTTTTGAAGAGGGGAAGAGGATCCGATTCTGTCTCTTTGTTTTGACATCTTTTTCATATTGTTCACAATTTCATTCAAACTTGGAATCAAAACGTTTCTTTCTTTTGACCATTTTACTCGACCGTCTGAAAAATAATTCCATTTTGGTCTATGTTAGCATTAGATGCATGCAAAAGAAATCTCCAGGCAGATATACCTCCCAACATCGGGCGCAAAAATTAAACCTTGTTCCTTTATACATACTAACTACCTGATAACGAAATCACGACTGGTTACATTATTTGACTTCCTTTTTAGAGAATGAAATAGATTATTAAGATTTACATCCTCTTGGAGTTTGGGTCAATGTTTTTACACGTAACAACCTAATTTGCATTTTATTGCATCTGATTCCCTATTTTATCCCCAAATATTTCACACGAATTTCCATCAGTTATTTTAAATTTGTTTCTGAAAGATATATTAAAATGATTACTATTTGAGCCATTTGTCCATGATAGCCGAGTTAGATCAATACATTTTTGAAATCTCCCTTGGGGTATTGAATCTACTTTGTTTGCCGTAACTGGACACTAGCGGTTGATATGGACAACCTATATATTGCCTCCCACAGTCTTTTTCATTGCAAGTTGAGTTCCTTATACAGTCTATTTTATTATTCTGCATTAGTGTTTTAATTTATTTTGTGTAATTTTCATTCTCTTTCAAGCAGGCATAATTCGTATACGGAGGAGGCAATGTTTTTAATGCACATTATCCTTGTGTTTTATACTCTACGTTGCTACCTTAAAGAACAGGTCTCATTGTTGCTGAATTAAATATTGCTGCAATAGGAGGAAAGCGTGACTGAACAAACTGTTTAGTAAATTATTTAGCCATATGTTTATTCCTCAGATAAACAGCCAGCTTTATTGCATCAATGCAGTTTGCGCACACTTAAAGACATCCATTTGTTGTAAAGCGAGAGCGCCTAGTGTCTCAATAATAGTTTAAGGAACACTGTTTATATACGTTTAACATCAAGCCCATGTTTCTGAGGTCCTTTCTTGATGAAAGATATATAGAAACTACTAAGCATACTGCACCTATATGTTTTTGATTTTGTTAAATATCCTTGCATTATAATCATAATTAACACACTGAGACAAAATGTCGTTAAATGTACAATTTTAAAGCTTTCACTCTCTTTTGCTACAGCAACTCTTGTCGAAGAGGATAGAGGTATGTTGTAAAGGGAATTACAACTAAGAACGTATTAGATGTCAAACTCGAAGTAGATTTATTTGTTATCCAAAAGCTAAACCTCTCCCGATTGTAAATATGAAATTAACTATTATGCAACAGTACCAATGCACTTAAAACCATTATGCTAAGGCAGTCTAACGACAAAACCAGCATCCACGGACAAACAAAGTTATTACGTAAATTTAATGTTCAACTTGAAACAGGCGATTAACCAAAGAAAGTTAGCTAATGGCCTGCGCAAGCACATTCCACCGAACCCCCATCATACACAAAGGAATCGTAAACGTCATCGTATTGACTCCTTTAAAAGCATTCAAAAAATGCAAGAGATGCTCCAATTGGCTGTGCATTGTAGGCAGTAATGAGATATGTTAAATGTTTGTACAATCAATTCCGGGCAATTCAACCGTAAAACCCAGTTTAAAAATTTCCTGTGTTGTGGTGGTTTTGGAGAGAGCTAGGAACCTTTGACATGTAAGCGTAGTTAACTTTCAACTTCATGCTGGAAATTTTTATATATTTATTTGATCAGAGTTCAAATTGTTTTTCATGAATTTGTATCCTTTTTATGTATTTCACAGGAAGAATACTTGTATTAGCAATACTATTATTGATGTCCCAATTTCCAGCATATATGACTGGGACAATTGTTTTCCTCTTATCATCAATGATTTTGTTTCCTTAATATATATATATATATTCTAAAATACTTCTTTTTTCTTACGAGAGATCGTAAGGTACGCAACGTATACTGAAGGTTTTAGTGACAAGCGAGTGGTAGTTCCTCAGAACAAATAAGCACACTCACACTCACACACACACACACACACACACACACACACACAATCGCAACCAAAATAATGCGGATATATTAAATCTAAGGTAAATATCATGCCATACTCAACGTATTTAGAAAAGGTTGAGAATTGTATCGTAATAAAGGCAGAATTTAAACACTAAGTGAGACGATGAGAAAGAGGGAGAATACAAATGTAAACATTCACCACCCATTGGCGAATTTTACACTAACTATATATTTTGAAACTGAATTATACATGTTTCAGTGGACTGTAGGAAATGTTACTCTGTCACGGCTTCAAAAGTGAAAAGTGAAAACAAAACCTATTACGTGTACTGCAGAAGCGTAGATACCCTTGATGCGTTTTCATTTGTTACATAAGGATGCACTTTCAGAATAAATGAAATTTATCTGGTCGCATTTTTCATTTTTCACTGTTGTCCGAGAACGAATGTATACCTATATTTCCTTTTCGAAGATAAGGCGTGGTTTCATTATTCAAAAAAGAAAATTTACTCTTTCTGTGCTTCTGGAACTGATCTATCATTGACTGCACCATTATGTTGGCATGGGTTCCTACGCTGTACATTTAACAAAGATATGTTATTAAATTTGAAATCACTATTTGCATGAAAATAAGAGTTTTCACCAGTGTTGTTTCACAGCAGACAATAGCATGACTCAATTGTTAAAACGATACACTTTCATCATGTTTATATAAGTATTAAAATTCTTAACGTTTGGAAATGACCATGGAATTTGCCCCATTACATTTTGAAAATCTTTTTACCGACCTTTACCGTCATGTTATTTTGAAATTTATTTGCAACTAGTTCGATTTTTATATCATTGACATTGAATTAAATAGTTCAAACACTGTAATATCGTAACATTTACACACATTTGATTTTATGGATGTTAGATTCAAGACGAATTGACAAAATGTCATAAGCTCCATACGTTCATTACAATGATAAGGTTATTATTGTATAAAAAAAAAAAAATAATATATTATACGTGTGAACAAAAGACATCCTGGTAGAGTTACAAAGTTGATTGTTCTTCTTATTCTTTTTTCCACAGACGTATTATTGCAAACATGTTGAAGAATCCTGTAGCTTTGATGTTTTAAAATATATTTGGAAAACAAACAACGATGGAAACTAGAATAGTGTCCTACAGAATATATAATCTTTGTCTTGTACACGTTAAGTTATATACAGTCTTAAATAGCCGAAATGTAGCTATTAATATTAGTATGGATTGAACTTAAAATTCATTGAATCTCTAGTTAATTCTGTTCAAGTCTTTGATAAGTTATGACGTGATTATTTTGTCTCTGTCTGTAAAGGAACTAATTCAGTGACCTATGGCAGCCCACTTCCCACTGTTTCCATATCTGAGAAGGAAGAAGCTACACAATCAACAGATGCACCATTAATCCCCTCCTCTGAAGGAGCATCGCCGAACGTAACAATTGATGCTGACAGAGATAGCGATTCTGATGAAGAGGAAGAAGTAGAGGAGGTACAGGCAACAGATGCACCAATGAGCCCGTCATCTGATATAGAATGAACAGTGGCATCCCCTTCTGTAACAAGTGATGTTGCTGGAGATATTGATTCTGATGGAATTGAAGGCGTAGAGTCATTGCAGGCAACAGATGCACCAATGAGCCCGTCCGTTTTGGCAGCATCAAGAGCGGCGACTACATCCATAAGAATTGATGCTGACAGAGATAACGATTCTGATGAAGAGGAAGAGGTAGAGGCGGTGCAGGCAACAGATGCACCAATGAGCCCGTCCGTTGAGGAAGCATCAACAGTGGCACCACCATCATAACAAGTGATGTTGATGGAGAAAATGATTCCGATATAAATGAAGATGTAGAGGCAGTGCAGACAACACATGCAGCAATGTGCCCCTCCATTGAGGGAGCATCAGCAGTAGCGACGCCACCCGTAACAACTGATGCTGACAGATAACGATTCTGATGAAGAGGAAGCGGTAAAGGTGGTGCAGTGATCAGATGCACCATCGAGACCGTCCGTTGAGGGAGCATCAACAGTGGTTATCAATATCCGTAACAATTGATGCTGACAGAGATTGCGATTGTGATGAAGATGTAGAGGTAGACAAGGTGTAGGCAACAGAAACACCTTTGAGCCCGTCATCTCAGAGAGCATCAACAGTGGCTATTATATAAATCTTGTATTAGACGAAATAGACCTTTGTAGTTTCTACCGTAATGTCTTCCGTATTAGTCACTTTAGGAGCAAGAATAAATCTGCACGAAACATCTATCTATATATCTGTCTATCTATCCCTACCATTTCGAGATTGCTTCTTTGATCACAGATGATGCAACTTTAAAACATAACTCAACTGTATAGCACGTATAAGGATAATAATTCCAGTGTTAAGCAGGTTTTTCAGGGCGAAATAATGCAAAGTATCTACTAAATGTTTTGGACAAGAAAAGAGACACGAACGTCTCCATCGACGATATACCTCACGAACACAAACACAGACATACACACACATAAACATAGACACATACATATATATAAAGAATACAAATCATATGGCGGATAACAGCCCTTTCAATCGCACTGGATCCAGGAAGAGATCACGTGTGTCAAGGATTGATTGAGGTAAATGCAATAAACTGACGACGAACAGTGCAAAACTAGTATCTAACTAGCCTGGGCGCTTTGGACTCTTAATCAGTCTTTTGCAAAGTCATATACAAATCATTGACAAAACAAACAAATAGAACACAAAACCCGTTATGCTTGCAAAACTCTACATGGCTGTTTCTACATGAATTAAACCTTTAAACGAATTAAGTCTCAATCAGCCTCAATCAACTTGTTGCGGATACTGGAAAATAGTTATATGAACCTTGAAATCGATAAGCCATGGCGACATCTATTACTTTGTGTACATTTATGTAACCTCACATTATATCCCGGATAATTAATTCCTATAGTAAACAGCTTCCGATTTCACGTGAGTTTTTCCATTTAATCAAATCAGGCCTCAGCTGTGGGCTAAAATCTCTTAACCCAAGGTAGTAGAGGCACATAATGAGAATCATTGAAGGGCTTTTGACCAATACCTGGTCTATAACTATTCAATAACTTTACTGTCTGTTGGAAGAGCTAGTCAGGTTTTAAATAAGCTAAGGATTCCTGCTGCCATTCTCAGTGAGGCTGGTATCACAACTAATGTCCTGATAGCAAAATTTAGCTATTTCCTACAAAGTTGTTCTTCACACTCTTAGGTAGAAACCAAATCTTGGATAAATGTATGCTTTGCCAAAATGTGGCTAGTCTCTTTTAGTATCACCAACATGTATGGTTGCAAAAGACCAAAATCTAGGTAACTATGATTAGCTCAATTTGGCTAACTGCAACATTGTCCCTTTCCATAATGTACTCTATGACTTTTAGGAAGAAACCAACTTTAGGATAAATATGTATCCTTAGCAAAAATTTGGACAGTGACAGCAACGGTTTTTAGTACAACCTGGATGTGTGGCTGTTAGAACTGAAAAGCATAAAGCTGTATAATTAGCCAAATTTGGCGATCCATCTCAATGTCTCTTACCATAATGTACATATATGACCTTTAGACAGAAACCAATTGTTGGCGAAATATATGTTTAACAAAATTTTGTTTAATAACCGCAAGAACTATTGTCATAAGCTGAAGGTGTGGATCAAGGAAATCAAATATATTTTGCATAAGTGGATGATCAGCCAACGTTTGGAAGAATTGAAATAAAAGCCTGTAATAATAAAAAAGAAAAATAATGTTACTGGATTTCTTAACAAGTGTTTATATAGTAGACTCACGCTGTATGGCAACCGCTTAATTGCAAGTGTAGGTTGGTAATAAGTAGTTAAAACCTGGTTTAGTGGCCACCTGCTTATAAAAGTTATTCTTTCCCCTCTCAATCGTCCATCAAGTTTGCCTGCAGATGTTGATCACCTGATCAGTGACCACTGGTTTTGCTCCCATGGATAGTTGTGTACTGTAACCATGAGTATCTAAGTATATTTCTTTCCCCGTCACTGTACTACTCAGCCGCACTTAATAAGGCATACTTTCAATCTCAACTGCCTAACTGATTTCAACAACTGCCTCTAACTACATTGATTGCATATACGGTTCAGACTATTGCAATCTTGCAATGTTCTATATCTTACTAATCTGTTATTAATCCCATTAATATCCAGCTACTTATATCTACTTGGCCAACTATTATCTTTTCTTTCTCTCTATCTACTGCCTTACTTTCACATTTCCTCTCTCTCTCTCTCTCTCTCTCTCTCTCTCTCTCTCTCTCTCTCTCTCTCTCTCTCTCTCTCTGTTTTTTCATGCCTTTCTCTTAAATCCTTGCACATTACACTCATCTGTACATAAGGCCACCTTTACAGAACACATATGTCATCATTGTGTTGGACTACTCATGTTGCATGCCATTATAAAATGCACATAATATAGTGCAGAACTTAACATTGTATCATTAAAATTTAATGAATGGCAGAATACCAAAACATCCCAGTGATTTCTATAAGGTTAGTAATTTTGGATAAATTCATGAGGTAAATAATCTGTTTTAAATTCACCCACCACCATTCCATTCTAATGTGTGCCAGCTACTCTGTTCATAAAGGTGTAATCAGAATATAGTCTTGTTAATACACATTTTCTGAGCTATAAACCAGAGGAAATGAATACAGAATCAAAATCATAATACCACATTGCTATTAAATACCCATATTTTTAACGATAATACCACATGACCCATAGATATCTTGATTTTAAATGTAAATTTAGAACTTTCTGAAACTGTAATATTTCATGTCGTGCTTTGAGTTTTTCCATAAAATGATGCCATGAATTAACTTATGCACATTTAAATTCAGTACACTTGACCATTGTGTTTCCTGTATATACATTTCTGTAAGGAATAACTTACTTGGCTTTCGCCAGGGAAATTTCGAGTGGGATACCAATCCTGCATGCTCATAATAACTCACAGTCATAATTCTGCATGCTTATAATAACACACAGGTAAGATGTCTACGGTGTGGCAGTTTATAGTAATGTCTAGCTCTGGGGCATCATGCTGCAGACATATAGCATGATGTCCCAGCCAGTCACATTATCCTTCCACCAGGCCAATCAGTCCTAACACTAACCTCTTAACACTGAGCGCCTAGCGAGGCAGCTATTAGCAGCACTTTTATAAGTCTTTGACAGAAATGCATACATACAGTTTTTAATTTCGAGAATTTGAAACCGTTAGTATTGGCCCGATTTTGAATCTTGTTGATATTTTGCTGTAGTTGTCTTTCAATTGTATGTATGTGCTAGGATCGGTGCAAATTAAGAAGTCATCAACATATAGGGAGCAGTCCACACCAGGAGTCAGACACTTGGTGATGCCATTAATTTTTATGTAGAAAAGCGTCACCGATAAAATACTGCCCTGGGGCACATCCATCTCTTGCTCCTGCATATCAGAGAGGGTGGAGCCCACTCGTACCTTGAATTATCTGTCTGAGAGAAAGTTTGATACGAAAGAGGGCAGACGGTCTTTTAGACCCAGATCGTGCAGGTCATTTAGTATCCCGTACTTCCATGTTGTATCATAGGCCTTTTCCAAGTCAAAGAAAACCGCTACTAAATGTTCTTTCTTAATAAAAGCGTCGCGGATAAAGGTTTCCAGTCTAACCAGATGATAATTGGTGCTACGGCCACACCGAAAGCCACTTTGGAAAGGAGATATTAAATTGTTGCTTTCCAAATACCATACAAGCCTAGAAGTGATCATTCGTTCCATTGTTTTGCATGCGCAGCTAGTCAGTGATATGGGTCTGTAGTTGCTGGATCTGCGCTATCTTTGCCTATTTTGGGAATTGGTATTATTGTTGATTTTTTCCAAATATCTGGTACATTACCTGTGATCCATACATTATTGAAGATTTCCAGAAGAGCTGATAATGATGGTTCTGGAAGGTGTTTCAAAAACTGGTAATGAATATCGTCAGGCTCAGCAGATGTATCCTGGGCATTATTCAAAGATTCCATGAGCTCCAACAATGAGAACGGTTGATTATAACTTTCCGAGTTGTTCGATGCGAATTTCAACCGTGTCTTTTCTTTTTGAACTTTTAATCTACGGAATGCTTCTGAATAATTAGACGATGATGAATTTTTAGATGTTGGTTGGTTGGATGAATTTTTTTACGGCGCACCAGCACTATGAGGCTATTTAGCGCCATACAAAAGGTTATATCTTTCATTATTTAAAAGTGGTAAAAGGTTACGTATCGACCAGCGATACGAAACCAAACAGTTGAAGGTAAAACGATAAAATGGTCACGGTGATAAATAAAGTTTCCCGATCAACGGGGAGTGCAAATGATGTATGACAACGAAAACAGATGAAAGGTAATAAAAATCTAGCGACGGTATATATAGCACATAAAACTGTTTAAGGTGATAGCATAAAAGCTATAACTTATGATAAATATTTACCTCCTTCAGGAAGTCTATAATATAAGAAATGCTAACTGTATCAAAGAGCTCCCTAATGTCATGCACATTGTAATAATGATTACGCGTAGGTTGGAGGTCGAAACACTCCAACATAATGTGCTTAACAGTGAATGGTTCATTGCAAGATATGCACTCTGGTGGGTCTTCTCCTTTTAGAATATAGGAGTGGGTTAAATAAGTATGGCCGATTCGAATTCTTGCAATGACTACCTCCTCCCTACGGACGGCTCTGTAGGAAGGAGTCCATTCTCCTAGGGTTGGCTTGATGGCATGAACTTTGTTATTCACGGCATCATTCCATGATACCTGCCATTTCTGACGTAAACAGTCTTTGATACTACGTTTAAAATTAGTATACGGTGTTTTAAAATCAGATGCTTCTAGTGATAGGGCCATTTTAGCAGCGCGGTCTGCTTTGTCATTACCTTTAATTCCAATATGGCTGGGTAACCAACAGTATACTATATTGTGGGAGGTGCTCAGCTCAGTATGCTTGAGGAGAATATTGGCTAATAATGGGTTCTCCAGTTTTCTATTATGTAGTGACTGAAGTACCGATAGTGAATCGGGGAAAATGATGCTATTTAAAATACGCTTGCTTTCAATATATTGCAATGCAAGGTCTATTGCTCTGATTTCGGCTGAAAAAAATGATGTACCATTTGGCAAGCGAACTTTTGTTGTGTGTTTTCCACTAACGAATGCTGCAGCAGCCTTTTCCTCATCTTTTGATCCATCAGTATATATTCTTGTATAATTTTCAAATTGGGTGAGGAGTTCATGGTAAGAGTTGTGGAAGATGGAAGGGTTTGTCTCCGAATTTTTTCCATCGTGTAACGCAAAAAGTACTTTTGGTTGTTTAAGTAGCCAGGGTGGTGTTTCGGAGACGGACGTTTTCTGAATTTTTGAAAGATCAATTTTGGTACTGTCAAGGCATGGTAATATTTTAATGCCAAAGGTAGGTGTGGCGTTTGGCTTACTTTCATATAAGGTTTTATATTTGGGTTCAAAAACAGCCGAAAAAGCAGGGTTCAGAGGGTTTGATCTTAATTTGAGAGCATACTGTGCGGAAAGCATTTTTCTACGTTGTGATAAAGGTGGTTCGGTCGCTTCAACGAGTAGGCTTTCACACGGGGATGTCTTAAATGCTCCCAGAGCGAGTCGGATTCCCTGATGATGTATTGGGTCAAGCATCTTCAAATAGGGTTTCCTAGCTGAACCATAGACAACGCAACCATAGTCTAGTTTCGAGCGAATAAATGTTATATATAAACTGATTATGACTTATCTATCAGCACCCTAGTCAGTGTGTGCTATTACTTTAAGTAAATCTAGAGATTTCAAGCATTTAGCTTTCAAATTCTTCAGGTGTGGAAGAAAAGTCAGTTTTCTCTCGAAGATAATACCTAAAAAGTTTGCTTCCTCAAGAACTGGAATAGGTGTTCCGTACAGCGTGAGTTTAGGTTCATCATGATATCTTCGTAACTGACAGAAATGCATACATACAGTTTTTGATTTCGAGAATTTGAAACCGTTAGTATTGGCCCAATTTTGAATCTTGTTGATATTTTGCTGTAGTTGTCTTTCAATTGTATGCATGTGCTTGGATCGGTAACAAACTAAAAAGTCATCAACATATAGGGAGCAGTCCACACCAGGAGTCAGACACTTGGTGATGCTATTAATTTTTATGTTGAAAAGCGTCACCGATAAAATACTGCCCTGGGGCACACCCATCTCTTGCTCCTGCATATCAGAGAGGGTGGAGCCCACTCGTACCTTGAATTATCTGTCTGAGAGAAAGTTTGATATGAACGAGGGCAGACGGCCTTTTAGACCCAGATCGTGCAGGTCATTTAGTATCCCGTACTTCCATGTTGTATCATAGGCCTTTTCCAAGTCAAAGAAAACCGCTACTAAATGTTTTTTCTTATGAAAAGCGTCGCGGATAAAGGTTTCCAGTCTAACCAGATGAAAATTGGTGCTACGGCCACACCGAAAGCCACTTTGGAAAGGAGATATTAAATTGTTGCTTTCCAAATACCATACAAGCCTAGAAGTGATCATTCGTTCCATTGTTTTGCATGCGCAGCTAGTCAGTGATATGGGTCTGTAGTTGCTAGGATCTGCGCTATCTTTGCCTATTTTGGGAATTGGTATTATTGTTGATCTTTTCCAAATATCTGGTACATTACCTGTGATCCATACATTATTGAAGATTTCCAGAAGAGCTGATAATGATGGTTCTGGAAGGTGTTTCAAAAACTGGTAATGAATATCGTCAGGCTCAGCAGATGTATCATGGGCATTATTCAAAGATTCCTTGAGCTCCAACAATGAGAACGGTTGATTATAACTTTCCGAGTTGTTCGATGCGAATTTCAACCGTGTCTTTTCTTTTTGAACTTTTAATCTACAGAATGCTTCTGAATAATTAGACGATGATGCATTTTTAGATGTTGGTTGGTTGGTTGGAATTTTTTTACGGCGCACCAGCACTATGAGGCTATTTAGCGCCATACAAAAGGTTATATCTTTCATTATTTAAAAGGTGTAA
Organism: Megalonaias nervosa; assembly: GCA_016617855.1. Lineage (NCBI taxonomy): Eukaryota > Metazoa > Mollusca > Bivalvia > Unionida > Unionidae > Megalonaias > Megalonaias nervosa. The sequence goes on from JAECUM010091027.1 coordinate 88,407, forward strand.
AAGATTACGTATCGACCAGCGATACAAAACCAAACAGTTGAAGGTAAAACGATAAAATGGTCACGGTGATAAATAAAGTTTCCCGATCAACGGGGAGTGCAAATGATGTATGACAACGAAAACAGATGAAAGGTAATTAAAATCTAGCGACGGTATATATAGCACATAAAACTGTTTAAGGTGATAGCATAAAAGCTATAACTTATGATCAATATTTAATTCCTTCAGGAAGTCTATAATATAAGAAATGCTAACTGTATCAAAGAGCTCCCTAATGTCATGCACATTGTAATAATGATTACGCGTAGGTTGGAGGTCGAAACACTCCAACCTAAAGTGCTTAACAGTGAATGGTTCATTGCAAGATATGCACTCTGGTGGGTCTCTCCATTTAGAATATAGGGGTGGGTTAAATAAGTATGGCCGATTCGAATTCTTGCAATGACTACCTCCTCCCTACGGACGGCTCTGTAGGAAGGAATCCATTCTCCTAGGGTTGGCTTGATGGCATGAAGTTTGTTATTCACGGCATCATTCCATGATGCCTTACATTTCTGAGGTAAACAGTCTTTGATACTACGTTTAAAATCAGTATACGGTGTTTTAAAATCAGATGCTTCTAGTGATAGGGCCATTTTAGCAGCGCGGTCTGCTTTGTCATTACCTTTAATTCCAATATGGCTGGGTAACCAACAGCATACTATTTCGTGGGAGGTACTCAGCTCAGTATGTTTGAGGAGAATATTGGCTAATAATGGGTTCTCCAGTTTTCTATTATGTAGTGACTGAAGTACTGATAGTGAATCGGGGAAAATGATGCTATTTAAAATACGCTTGCTTTCAATATATTGCAATGCAAGGTCTATTGCTCTGATGTCGGCTTAAAAAATTGATGTACCATTTGGCAAGCGAACTTTTGTTGTGTGTTTTCCACTAACGAATGCTGCAGCAGCCTTTTCCTCATCTGATGATCCATCAGTATATATTCTTGTATAATTTTCAAATTGGGTGAGGAGTTCATGGTAAGAGTTGTGGAAGATGGAAGGGTTTGTCTCCGAATTTTTTCCATCGTGTAACGCAAAAAGTACTTTTGGTTGTTTAAGTAGCCAGGGTGGTGTTTCGGAGACGGACGTTTTCTGAATTTTTGAAAGATCAATTTTGGTATTGTCAAGGCATGGTAATATTCTAATGCCAACGGTAGGTGTGGCGTTTGGCTTACTTTCATATAAGGTTTTATATTTGGGTTCAAAAACAGCCGAAAAAGCAGGGTTCAGAGGGTTTGATCTTAATTTGAGAGCATACTGTGCGGAAAGCATTTTTCTACGTTGTGATAAAGGTGGTTCGGTCGCTTCAACGAGTAGGCTTTCACACGGGGATGTCTTAAATGCTCCCAGAGCGAGTCGGATTCCCTGATGATGTATTGGGTCAAGCATCTTCAAATAGGGCTTCCTAGCTGAACCATAGACAACGCAACCATAGTCTAGTTTCGAGCGAATAAATGTTCTATATAAACTGATTATGACTTTTCTATCAGCACCCCAGTCAGTGTGTGCTACTACTTTAAGTAAATCTAGAGATTTCAAGCATTTAGCTTTCAAATTCTTCAGGTGTGGAATAAAAGTCAGTTTTCTCTCGAAGATAATACCTAAAAAGTTTGCTTCCTCGACAACTGGAATAGGTGTTCCGTCCAGCGTGAGTTTAGGTTCATCATGATATCTTCGTAACTGACAGAAATGCATACATACAGTTTTTGATTTCGAGAATTTGAAACCGTTAGTATTGGCCCAATTTTGAATCTTGTTGATATTTTGCTGTAGTTGTCTTTCAATTGTATGCATGTGCTTGGATCGGTAACAAATTAAAAAGTCATCAACATGTAGGGAGCAGTCCACACCAGGAGTCAGACACTTGGTGATGCTATTAATTTTTATGTTGAAAAGCGTCACCGATAAAATACTGCCCTGGGGCACACCCATCTCTTGCTCCTGCATATCAGAGAGGGTGGAGCCCACTCGTACCTTGAATTCTCTGTCTGAGAGAAAGTTTGATATGAACGAGGGCAGACGGTCTTTTAGACCCAGATCGTGCAGGTCATTTAGTATCCCGTACTTCCATGTTGTATCATAGGCCTTTTCCAAGTCAAAGAAAACCGCTACTAAATGTTCTTTCTTATAAAAGCGTCGCGGATAAAGGTTTCCAGTCTAACCAGATGAAATTGGTGCTACGGCCACACCGAAAGCCAATTTGGAAAGGAGATATTAAATTGTTGCTTTCCAAATACCATACAAGCCTAGAAGTGATCATTCGTTCCATTGTTTTGCATGCGCAGCTAGTCAGTGATATGGGTCTGTAGTTGCTAGGATCTGCGCTATCTTTGCCTATTTTGGGAATTGGTATTATTGTTGATCTTTTCCAAATATCTGGTACATTACCTGTGATCCATACATTATTGAAGATTTCCAGAAGAGCTGATAATGATGGTTCTGGAAGGTGTTTCAAAAACTGGTAATGAATATCGTCAGGCTCAGCAGATGTATCATGGGCATTATTCAAAGATTCCTTCAGCTCCAACAATGAGAACGGTTGATTATAACTTTCCGAGTTGTTCGATGCGAATTTCAACCGTGTCTTTTCTTTTTGAACTTTTAATCTACAGAATGCTTCTGAATAATTAGACGATGATGCATTTTTAGATGTTGGTTGGTTGGTTGGAATTTTTTACGGCGCACCAGCACTATGAGGCTATTTAGCGCCATACAAAAGGTCATATCTTTCATTATTTAAAAGGTGTAAAAGATTACGTATCGACCAGCGATACAAAACCAAACAGTTGAAGGTAAAACGATAAAATGGTTACGGTGATAAAGTTTCCCGATCAACGGGGAGTGCAAATGATGTATGACAACGAAAACAGATGAAAGGTAATTAAAATCTACCGACGGTATATATAGCACATAAAACTGTTTAAGGTGATAGCATAAAAAGCTATAACTTATGATCAATATTTAATTCCTTCAGGAAGTCTTTAGTATAAGAAATGCTAACTGTATCAAAGACCTCCCTAATGTCATGCACATTGTAATAATGATTACGCGTAGGTTGGAGGTCGAAACACTCCAACCTAAAGTGCTTAACAGTGAATGGTTCATTGCAAGATATGCACTCTGGTGGGTCTGCTCCATTTAGAATATAGGGGTGGGTTAAATAAGTATGGCCGATTCGAATTCTTGCAATGACTACCTCCTCCCTACGGACGGCTCTGTAAGAAGGAATCCATTCTCCTAGAGTTGGTTGGTTGGTTGGTTAGTTGAATTTTTACGGCGCACCAGCACTATGAGGCTATTTAGCGCCATACAAAAGGTTATATCTTTCATCATGTAAAAGTGGTAAAAGGTTTAGTATCGACCAGCGATACGAAACCAAACAGTTGAAGGTAAAAAGATAAAATGGTAACGGTTATAAATAAATAGTTTCCCGATCAACGGGGAGTGCAAATGATGTATGACAACGAAAACAGATGAAAGGTAATTAAAATCTACCGACGGTATATATAGCACTTAAAACTGTTGAAGGTGATAGCATACAAGCTATAGCTTATGATAAATATTTACTTCCTTCAGGAAGTCTATACTATAAGAAACGCTAACTGTATCAAGGAGCTCCCTAATGTCATGCACATTGTAATAATGATTACGCGTAGGTTGGAGGTCGAAACACTCCAACATAAAGTGCTTAACAGTGAATGGTTCATTGCAAGATATGCACTCTGGAGGGTCTTCTCCTTTTAGTATGTAGGAGTGGGTTAAATAAGTATGGCCGATTCGAATTCTTGCAACGACTACCTCCTCCCTACGGACGGCTCTGTAGGAAGGAGTCCATTCTCCTAGGGTTGGCTTGATGGCATGAAGTTTGTTATTCACAGCATCATTCCATGATGCCTGCCATTTCTGACGTAAACATTCTTTGATACTACGTATAAAATCCGTATACGGTGTATTAAAATGAGATGGTTCTAGTGATAGAGCCATTTTAGCAGCGCGGTCTGCTTTGTCATTACCTTTAATTCCAATGTGGCTGGGTAACCAACAGTATACTATATTGTGGGAGGTACTCAGCTCAGTATGTTTAAGGAGAACATTAGCTAATAATGGATTCTCCAGTTTTCTATTATGTAGTGACTGAAGTACTGATAGTGAATCGGAAAAGATGATGCTATTTAAAATACGCTTGCTTTCAATATATTGCAATGCAAGGTCTATTGCTCTGATTTCAGCTGAAAAAATTGATGTACCATTTGGCAAGCGGACTTTTGTTGTGTGTTTTCCACTAACGAAGGCTGTAGCAGCCTTTTCCTGATCTTTTGATCCATCAGTATATATTCTTGTATACTTTTCAAATTGGGCGATTAGTTCATGGTAAGAGTTGTGGAAGATGGAAGGGTTTGTCTCCGATTTTTTTCCATCGTGTAATGTGAAAAGTACCTTTGGTTGTTGAAGTAGCCAGGGAGGTGTTTCGGAGACGGTCGTTTTCAGAATTTTTGAAAGATCAATTTTGGTACTGTCAAGGCATGGTAATATTCTAATGCCAAAGGTAGGTATGACGTTTGGTTTATTGTCATATAAGTTTTTATATTTGGGTTCCAAAACAGCCGAAAAAGCAGGGTTCAGAGGGTTTGCGCTTAATTTGAGAGCATACTGTGCAGAAAGCATTTCTCTACGTTGTGGTAAAGGTGGTTCGTTCGCTTCAACGAGTAGGCTTTCACACGGGGATGTCTTAAATGCCCCCAAGGCAAGTCTTATTCCCTGATGATGAATTGTGTCTAGCATCTTCAAATAGGACTTCCTGGCTGAACCATAGTCAACGCAACCATAGTCTAGTTTCGAGCGAATAAATGTTCTGTATAAACTGAGTATGACTTTCCTATCAGCACCCCAGTCAGTGTGCGCTACTACTTTAAGTAAATCTAGAGATTTCAAGCATTTAGCTTTCAAAATCTTCAGGTGTAGAATAAAAGTCAGTTTTCTATCGAAGATAATACCTAAAAAGTTTGCTTCCTCGACAACTGGAATAGGTGTTCCGTCCAGCGTGAGTTTAGGTTCATCATGATATCTTCGTAACTGACAGAAATAAAGACATACAGTTTTTGTTTTCGAGAATTTGAGACCATTAGTATTGGCCCAATATTGAATCTTGTTGATATTTGCTGTAGTTGTCTTTCAATTGTATGCATGTGCTTGGATCGGTAACAATTTAAAAAGTCATCAACATATAGGGAGCAGTCCACACCAGGAGTCAGACACTTGGTGATGCTATTAATTTGTATGTTGAAAAGCGTCACCGATAAAATACTGCCCTGGGGCACACCCATATCTTGCTCCTGCATATCAGAGAGGGTGGAGCCCACTCGTACCTTGAATTCTCTGTCTGAGAGAAAGTTTGATATGAAAAAGGACAGACGGCCTTTTAGACCCAGATCTTGCAGGTCATTTAGTATCCCGTACTTCCATGTTGTATCATAGGCCTTTTCCAAGTCAAAGAAAACCGCTACTAAATGTTCTTTCTTAATAAAAGCGTCGCGGATAAAGGCTTCCAGTCTAACCAGATGATAATTGGTGCTACGGCCACACCGAAAGCCACTTTGGAAAGGAGATATTAAATTGTTGCTTTCCAAATACCATACAAGCCTAGAAGTGATCATTCGTTCCATTGTTTTGCATACGCAGCTAGTCAGTGATATGGGTCATTAGTTGCTAGGATCTGCGCTATCTTTGCCTGGTTTGGGAATTGGTATTATTGTTATTTGATTCCAAATTTGTGGTACATTACCAGTGATCCATACATTATTGAAGAATTCTCGAAGAACTGATAATGATGGTTCTGGAAGGTGTTTCAAAAACTGGTAATGAATATCGTCAGGCCCAGCAGATGTATCATGGGCCTTATTCAAAGATTCCCTCAGCTCCAACAATGAGAACGGTTGATTATAACTTTCCGAGTTGTTCGATGCGAATTTCAACCGTGTCTTTTCATTTTGAACTTTTAATCTACGGAATGCTTCTGAATAATTAGACGATGATGAATTTTTAGAGAAACTATTAGCAAGTATATTAGCTATGTCAAGTTTGGTATTGAAATTGGTGTTATGTAGTTTTTGATGTCGGAAAGAATTGTGTTTTCCTTTTCCATTGATTTTGCGGATCGTGTCCCAAACTTTCTTTAAAGGGGAAGTAGAATTTAAAGTTGAAACATATTTTTTCCATGATGCTCTTTTACTTTCTTTAATGGTGCGGCAGAAAGTCAACTTTGACAACTTTAGGTACTGTTGGTTTGTTGAATGTGAGTATAATGGTGTTGGTGTCCTGCAGATTGTTGTTACATTTGATACGAATTCTACGGACTGCAGTGACACCTTCATTTTTCATCCCTTCGATGATTTCATTGTCGCTGACTCTAGCCAAGTCATGGCAACTAATGACGCCTTTTGATGTATTGAGTGATGTGTGTGCAAAACAACTTACTGGTATCTCATGGAAGGTCTTAATTTTCTGGGTGTTCTCAGTATGTGCCTTACGTTCGCACTCTACAAGCAGACCACCTGATTTCAGTTTTTTTAACACTTTTGGGTTTTCCGACTAGTCCAAGTATAGTCTTTTCAACTATAAATGGAGATAGTGCGGCAAGTGGTTTATCTTCATCTTTGGACTGGATGACCATGAAGCGAGGAAAAGATTCCACTCCACATGGTTCATCATCAGAGTCAGAAATAGTTTTTGTTCTCTTCAGTTGACTTTTCTTTTGATTTTCCATTTTTTGTTTGTTTGTTATTTCGTCACCCGTGCTCCCCACCCGCCACGGAGTCCAACAAGGGGACACTTTCCAAGTGTCAGGGATACACAAGTGGTATACTCAGTAGGTAAAATTACCTCCCGATTGACCCGTTAAACCACCGCTTTCTAGGAAGTCTTATAAGAGAAGTAGAACGGAAAATAAAGGGGTAAACAGTAGGGGCAACGGTGGTATCAAGAGAGATACATGCAGAAAGATAGAAAAAGCGACCGAATAAATTAAGACCTCCTATGGCTTGACGTGACTAGCCGATTTGTCGAGACCGGGCCCATCCCGACCACCCGTCTAGAAGAAGTAGAGGCCAAAGTAGTGTATTGCATCGGAAAGCCTCTGCTCAACTACCAGGTTCCTTTCCTCCTCCGACACTGGTCGCAACCCACGGCAAACAGGTTGCCTCTACTTAGTCGCCTCTTACGACACGTAGCGAGACACGTCGGGCCAATTCTACAACCCCGGGCCCGCAGGGGGATGAATTTTTAGAGAAATGATTAGCAAGTATATTAGCTGTTTCATGTTTGGTATTGAAATTGGTGTTACTTAGTTTCAGATGTCGGAAAGAATTGTGTTTTCCTTTTCCACTGATTTTGCGGATCGTGTACCAAACTTTATTTAAAGAAGAACTAGAATTTAAAGTTGAAACATATTTTTTCCATGATGCTCTTTTACTTTCTGTAATCGTGCGGCGAGATTTGGCCCGAACATTTCGGTACTTAGTTAAATTTTCGGGCGTTGGACGATTATTAAATTTTTTCAGTGCTTCTCGGCGTTGTCTAATGGCATCTTTACACTCTTTGGTGAACCACGGTTTGTGGGTTGTTTTACAGTTCAGTGAGGACTTAGGAATGGATTCCTCTGCAATCTCAATTAAGACGGAAATAAATTGTCGAATAGGGTCATTGTAGTTTAGGACGGTATTACTGTTAAGCCTAGCTGTACAAAGTGTTTCAAATTTGGCCCAGTCGGCCTTCTTTAAATTCAATTGTGGAACTGCGTCATCAATTGTAGAGTTAATATTTTCAAGGGAGATTGGAACGTGATCACTGCTGTGAAGGGCTACAGAGACCTTCCAATCATAATCCAAAAACAGCCAAGGAGAACAAATTGTCAAATCGATACACGTATATGTACCCGTTCCCGGGTGCAAATATGTCGGTGATTTGGTGTTATATAGACACAAGTCGTGTCTAGTAATGCAATATTCAACCTTTTTGCCCCTGTCGCTTATATAGTTTGACCCCCATAAAATGTTATGGGCATTAAAATCTACAAGTATAAGAAATGGAGTGGGCAGTTGTTTAACAAGGTTGTCTAAATCATTTGGTACTAAGTTGGTGTTTGGAGGTATATAAATAGAACAAAATTTAATCACTCGATGAAGTGTGACGCTTACAGCAATTGCTTGTAACTCTGTTCAAGGGAATAGCGCTGTGAGTAGCCCTGTTGTTTGCAACAACGGAAACTCCTCCTGAGGCCCTGCCACCAGTTTTGGAGTAGGTGTCATAAGGAGTAGTTTTTAAGTGTGGTGTTGTCCGTGTCTTTTAAAAATGTTTCCTGCAGACATAGTACTGCAGTATCATATTCGTTTAAAAGCAGAAGAATGTCATTGTAATTGCTTTTAAGTCCTCGACAATTCCATTGTATGATGCTGTTCTTCATTATGGATCTTTTTAAATCTTAGTGGATGTGACTAGGTTAGACTTTTCGCGAATACATATTTGGGTTCATTTCTCTGGAGGAAGAACGGAATTAAAATTTTCTGGTTGTAGGTCTGGGACCACCCTGAGGACATGGAGCAGTTTCTTCTGCATCCATGTACTGAAAGTCTCCAAATCTGTTGTGCAGTTGTATGGGGTCATCAGACACCTTTTGCTGCCTATTTGTTTGCGACTTTTTTATTTTTGGTGATTTTGACGGTGGAGTGTTGTTGAAAGTTGTTTGAGTTGATATTGAGTTTTTTAGAGGTTGATAGTGTGGGATATTGGAGCTAGAAGTGGATTCAGGTGGGCTTCTTTGGGTTTGAGCGTCCTTCGTTGCTTTTGGATTGTTTTTCACTACAGTTGGGAAGGCCGGACCGGGAAGGGAAGTTCTAGCTTGTACAAGCTTTCTGGCCTCTGGAAAGGGAATGTTGGAGGTATACTTAACCTTCTGTATTTCCTTCTCGAGTTTCCAGGTGTCACAATCCTTTGAATTAGCATGATGCTCCTTTCCACAGTTAACACAATGTAGAGTAGCTCTGCACTCGGAATCCCGATGAGAAGGGTCTCCGCATCGGCCTCATATTTGGCTTTTCGAGCATCGGTCTTCGTGATGGCCGTATTTTTGACATTTGAAGCATCGAAGGGGATTTAGTATATACATCTCAACCTTGAGCTCTAAAAATTAAACTTTTACAATTTTAGGTACTGTTGGTTTGTTGAATGTGAGTATAATGGTGTTGGTGTCCTGCAGATTTTTGTTACGTTTGATACGAATTATACGGACTGCAGTGACACCTTCATTTTTCATCCCTTCGATGATTTCATTGTCGCTGACTCCAGCCAAGACACGGCAACTAATGACGCCTTTTGATGTATTCAGTGATGTGTGTGCAAAACAACTTACTGGTATCTCATGAAAGGTCTTAATTTTCTGGGTGATCTCAGTATGTGCCTTACGTTCGCACTCTACAAGCAGACCACCTGATTTCAGTCTTTTAACACTTTTGGGTTTTCCGACTAATGCAAGTATCGTCTTTTCAACTATAAATGTAGATAGTGCGGCAAGTGGTTTATCTTCATCTTTGGACTGGATGACCATGAAGCGAGGAAAAGATTCCACTCCACATGGTTCGTCATCAGAGTCGGAAATAGTTTTTTGGTCTCTTCTGTTGACCTTTTGTTTTTGATTTTCCATTTTGTGTTTATTTGTTATTTCGTCAACCGTGCTCCCCACCCGCCACGGAGTCCAACAAGGGGACACTTTCCAAGTGCTAGAGATACACAGGTGGTATACTCAGTAGGTAAAATTACCTCCCGATTGACCCGTTGAGCCGCCGCCTTCTAAGTCTTATGAGAGAAGTAGAAAGGAAAATAAAGGGGTAGCCAGTAGGGGCAACGGGGGTATCAAGAGAGATACATGCAGAAAGATAGAAAAAGCGGGCGAATAAATTAAGACCTCCTATGGCTTGACGTGACCAGCCGACTTGTCGAGACCGGTCCCATCAAAAACCACCCGTCTAGAAGAAGTAGAGGCCAAAGTAGTGTGTTGCATCGGAAAGCCTCTGCTCAACTACCAGGATCCTTTCCTCCCCCGACACGGGTCGCAACCCACGGCAAACAGGTTGCCTCTACTTAGTCGCCTCTTACGACACGTAGCGAGGCACGTCGGGCGTATTCTACAATCCCGGACCCGCAGGGGGAGAACATAAAGGTGAAGGATGGCCAAAATAGACGCAGGAAGACGCTGGCTAATGTCCCGAAATAATTTCTAAAATAAGATATACAGAAAGTGTGTTTATCACGCTATTTAATCTTATATTTCGATGAGTGTATCAGTTTCTATAGCATTAATATTTTGAATATTCATAGCTTTGATTTTGAAAAATTAGAATTTCCCAATCAACGATGCCTTTCGTATATTAGAGAACTATTTGGCAGAGAACACAGGTCTTGAAAATGATCATATCTTCAATAACTGTTCGGAAACAGAGATTGTGTGATAAAAGAGAACGAAGTCTCCTCAGGAAACCACTTTTAGTGACAGAGTGTTTAGGAATACAGTACGTATTTTCTAAAGTTTGAAAACACGAGTCTCTAGTTATATAACAAACGAATTTACTATCAAGTCTCTTATGACTTAGTATTCGACCACTATTTCAATAAATGGTCTGTTTCGTAATCGTTTCAACGAGCCATATTATATACGGGACATTTTACAGCTGTCCCTTTGTAGTTATATATATCAATTAACTTCCAAATGATCACAAATCAAAAGGTATATAATATCCTCAATGAATGTGCCGACGTGTCAGTATCCCTGAAAGTGCTAATTCGAAAATGGTCATAATATATAAACATGATATAATCCTGAATGTCACTTAATAAATTGTAATAATTCCCAAATGGTGATTTAGTTGTAAAGTCAAGAAGCACCTTGTATATTCAATGATTACTTTAATAAAGAAATCTTCAGCCTCATTTCCAGCACATTCTAAGTTGTAAACAAGGTTAGGTCTCTGAATAAAAACATTACAAAGATCAGGTGAACAAGGAATTTACACGGGGAAAACAAATGGTCTTATCTCATGTCCAAGTAACATGCTTGCAAAATTTATCGTAAAGTTTACTTGAACTCATGGAGACAAGTTTGCTTGTAATATGTTGTTAGAACCGTGCAATTCAGATATGACATAGGTAGCACTTTAAAGAATTATCAACATTGATACATGTAGTCGTTTCCAGTGTTATACATTTGGAGAGCAAAATGCGAGATGCATATAGTATCTACTGACTCCGATCGTACTTGTTTATCCTGTAATAGCATGTGCACGCGTTATGGAGAGAGAGAGAGAGAGAGAGAGAGAGAGAGAGAGAGATGGAGAAAGGAGGGAGGGATGGATTAAGAAAATGAGAGATGATTTCATAGATCTTTGATTGTTCATCTAATTTTGGCATTATTATGTACAAAGCCGTCAAATGTTTGGTATTGACACCTTTCTCATAATGTTCACAATTTCATCCAAACTTTTGAATCGATATATTTTGTCTTTCTTTTGACCATTTTAGTTGTCAGTCTAAATAATGATGCCATTCGATTTATGTTAGCATTGGATAAATGCAGAAGAAAGGTAGGAGGATAAACTTATCCCATAATTAATGCCACAGTTCTGCAGTTAAATAAAACCAAATGGAGAATTCCTTAACGTCAGTAAAAAGTCACCCATACAAAGCCATCAAATAATTAGTTGTATTTATAAATTCTAATTGCCATGACAATCTTACTCAGATGTGGTATTACAATTGTTGTAAGCAAAACCAGTGTGCAGGTACTTGTATCGGTGTCTGGGTAATTATGAGAGAGAGAGAGAGAGAGAGAGAGAGAGAGAGAGAGAGAGAGAGAGGTTCAGATGAGGTTTATTAGTGGTAAGTTGGTTGAATGGATGGTGAGCTTATTTCAAATCACTGCCCTTGCTTTAAAAGACAGCCAGGTCATTTGATAACGGGAGTAATGTAAATCGTAGAATATTATTCAGCCGTAGAAAACGTATATCGGGCATACTAGATAATGAAAGCAAACCTGATGAATTGACATTCACATATTTTAAGAACCTTGTTCTCAGCAATGATTTCTAACGGTAGACACAGTTCTACTTTTGTCATTATGGCGACAAATGTGTTTTGATTCACGTTGAATACGATTTCATTGATTTTAAGACAAAATACATTAAAGATGGGACAGACCGAATCATATGATCTTGTTTTAAAGAATATTATTATAATATGGCCAGGAATATTCTTGTAGCACATTTAAATTGTAATGAGCGGGTAGGGCATTTGTAAGAGAAATGCTAATAAATACCTTTTGTGTATAGTTTACTTCAACGTTTTCTTAACAAATCTTCAGTATGGTTAGATTAGGGATAAGGGACTGACGGAGTTTCTTTCATTAACATGTTTCATCCTACTACTACGCTTTCTGAATACAAAATATAAGATTTGTGAGAGATATACAGCGATTGAAAGGCCGAGATTAGGTATGTTACTTATACATCGTATGAAATCTTATAAAACGGTGACAGTATTACTTATTATCTCTATGGTTAGGGATTTGTACTTAAGTAGGATAATTTGCTTCCAATCCAGAAGACCGAAAGTGAGAATAAAAATGATATAACCGAACATTATCACGTACTAGCTTCCACGTTTCGGAACATGCCCCCACCTTCCTCCTAACATGTACACGTAATTTTGATACTATCTTAGCAAGGAATGAAAGCAAGTATTATGTGGCAAGATATAACGTAGTGAAATCCTTTGACATTATCTTTGCAGAGAGTAGCTTGTAAGCCTATTACTGACTCCCTGGAGCTTAGTAGTGAAGGAGTAGCCTTTTCAGTTAGGATTTTAGACTCTTATCGTTTAAAACCAAAAATGATTGGTTTCTTATATGTTCTGAATTCAGTCTACCTGTAACATGTGGAAACGGTAGATGGTATAAGTTACTTTCTGACATAAAACCAAAGACTAAAAACGTCAAACACTTAGCATGAACCTACTTTTCGGTTTCCTTGATATCATTTGAATATGTTCAATAATGTTCATACCCTACATATTCTTTGCGATCATGATAACTGTCCCCATATTTTCTTGCAGTCCTAGCTCATGTGTGATTGTTGGAAGTAGGATGCAATCGATGAAGATGCAGTCTACGTCCGTTTAGAGAAGATTTTGATTGAAATGTAGAAATAAATACTGTTTATGTACATTACGTAAATTAGATGATTCTATGCACTGCACAACAATTTAGCATAGTTCAAACCTATTGGTGTGTATATTTAACTGTGTGCTTAACCTTTGTGTTTAGTTTAAGTTGTAATTTAGATAATATAAACAGAGTGTTTAAATAGCTAGCGTTTGTTAATTTTGCTAATAAATGTAATTTGAAAAGAGAATGTTGTGACGAAGTTTATATGGTTGGGGTGGGGTGCTCCCAATATTTTAATTAAACTGTTATAGAAGTCACAAAGAGGCTAAGTTTTGTTCCAAGTTAAATTTAGTGAAAGACAGATGTAAATATCCGAGCCCCCAGTCAGCAATGCCGATGGTTAGATGGTTACTTATCCAAGAAAAGGTTGAAGTGCAATGAATAGCAATTTAATAACAATTCAATAATATAAGTGCTCAAATTGCCAATTACACTCCTTCCGCTCGACCCTTTAATAAGTCTATTGCATCACTTTTGTAGCAGTGTAAGATTGAATTCTTCCTGTACTTGTATTTCTACGCATCTGTTGTATTCCTTCTCTCTCTTATTTCTGCGAATTCCTTCTCCTCTTCCTCTCCAACCTTTGTCCAGATTGATTCTCCTCCTCCTGATCGACTTTCTCTAGACACCTTGTTCTCCTCTTCCACTTTCTCTCCAGATTCCTTCTCCTCCTCCTCCTCTCCCAGGACTGCACTTGTCGACTTCGACTTTCTCGGCTACAGATTCAATTTCTTCTCCAACTCTTGAGGACTTGGGACCCAATGGAACCGGAAGTTCTCTGTCCCCTAAGAAGCTCCCTGTGAAACCCCAAGGGCTGTACAAAGAGGGTAGAATCTGTTACCTTATCCATCTCATCTCACACTACACACAGCCTATCATCAGATAACGACTATTAAATTCCTTCATTCTGGAGTAAACCCTATTGATCTGCAATCCTTCCAGGCGAATACTAAATTTTCTCTTGCGAGTTCGAAAAGTGTCATTCGGGTGTGAATTGTAATCACACCTTCTATCTCAATCTCGATTGGATATCGTTGTGAAGCGACCCAATTAACTTAGGGGAGAATGTCCTTCTTGCTGTATGTCAACGTGTGGATAAGAACACACCCGTTCACCCAGTGGACTTCCTTTTGATCCTTGAACTAACATTTAACATGTAGGTGTGATAACGGCAAGCGTTTGTTATGCATTGCGATCAGTCGCCACCGTCGACTAAAGTTTCCGGTCTTTGGCTGCTTATGGTAACCTTGCGTAAGAATTCAACACTAACCCCTCGGCAATCTTTAGACATCAAACACATGGCGGGGGTATATTCCTAAAACAGGTAGATTATATCTTATGCATGACTTTATAGCTGGGGCTTACCAAACGCGACACCGGTGATAACAGCTGACGTGTTTGAACCAGTGATTTGAATGGAGTGAGCGTAGTTCGAATTTCTGCTTTTGCGTGCAACAGATAACCAGTCCATTTATTAACACGAGTGATTTAAATCTTTGGACATAAAAGGGTTGTAGCGCACATATAAGAAGAATATTTCGATATAGAAAGCAAACGTGATAAATTAACGTTCATGTCTTTTAAGAGTCCTTTTCACAGCAATGGTTTCTAACGGAATACACAGTTTAGCTTTTGTGATTATGGCTGTAAATTTCGACTGATTCGTGTTGCATATGATTCACTTTTTCACGAAGTAAATTAAGGATTGGAGAGCCCACATCGTATGGTCATAATTTAGAGAACATTATTACAATATGTCCAGGACTATTCTTGTAGTACATTTAACTTGTAATTAGCGGTTAGATCATTTGAAAGAGGAATACAAATAAATATATTTTATGTACATTTTATTTAAATGTTTGGAGGGGTAAGTGGGTTAACACAATTTCTTTCATTAACAACTTTAATCCTACTGCTGGACACTCAGGATAGACTGTAATAACTGTAAGAGATACACAGCGTTTCCAAAAGGCCGATATTAGGTATATTACAGATAATTGTTATGCAAAATAATTGATTGGTGACTTTAGTATTTATAATCTCTATGGTCTGGTTTTGTTACTTTTCTAGGAGAATTTCCACCCAAAACCAGGAGTCCGAAAGTTAAAATGTACACGTACATTTGGTACTATCTAATTCAAACTTAAGTGGCAATATAAAACTTAGTTGGAGAAGCTTGGACATTATATTTGCATAGAGTAGATTGTAAGCCTATTACTGACTCCCTAGAGCTAAATAGAGCTAAGTAGTACAGGATTAGAAACAATATTTAATGTGAGTCATATATCAGTACTCAATGGTGAATTCATAATATTGCTATGCTATTTATTTAAATGGGTAACATCTTTTGTTTTCTAGGCAAAATAGTTTTAGTTGTATTTCTACTTAAACTTTTGAAGAGGGGAAGAGGATCCGATTATGTCTCTTTTGTTTTGACATCTTTTTTCATATTGTTCAAAATTTCATTCAAACTTGGACTCAAAACGTTTCTTTCTTTTGACCATTTTACTCGTCCGTCTGAAAAATAATTTCAGTTTGGTCTATGTTAGCATTGGATGCATGCAAAAGAAATCTCCAGGCAGATATATCTACCAACATCGGGCGCAAAAATTAAACCTTGTTCCTTTATAGATACTAACTACCTGATAACGAAATCACGACTGGTTACATTATTTGACTTCCTTTTTAGAGAATGAAATAGACTATTATGATTTACATCCTCTTAGAGTTTGGGTCAATGTTTTTACACGTAAGAACCTAATTTGCATTTTATTGCATGTGAATCCCTATTTTATCCCCAAATATTTCACACGAATTTTCATCAGTTATTTAAAATTTGTTTCTGAAAGATATATTAAAATGATTACTATTTGAGCCATTTGTCCATGATAGCCGAGTTAGATAAATACATTTTTGAAATCTCCCTTGGGGTATTGAATCTACTTTGTTTGCCGTAACTGGACACTAGCGGTTGATATGGACAACCTATATATTGCCTCCCACAGTCTTTTTCATTGCAAGTTGAGTTCCTTATACAGTCTATTTTATTATTCTGCATTAGTGTTCTAATTTATTTTGTATAATTTTCATTCTCTTTGAGGCAGTCATAATTCGTATACGGAGGAGGCAATGTTTTTAATGCACATTACCCTTGTGTTTTATACTCTACGTTACTACCTTAAAGAACAGGACTCGTTGTTGAATTAAATATTGCTACAATAGGAGGAATGCGTGAATGAACAAACCGTTTAGTAAATTATTTAGCCATGTGTTTATTCCACAGATAAACAGCCAGCTTTATTGCGTCAATGCAGTTTGCGCACACGTAAAGACATCCATTTGTTGTAAAGCGAGAGCGCCTAGTGTCTCAATAATAGTTTCAGGAACACTGTTTATATACAACGTTTAAAATCAAGCCCATGTCTCTGAGGTCCTTTCTTGATGAAAGATATATATAAACTACTAAGCATACTGCATCTATCTGTTTTTATTTGTGTTAAATATCCTTGCATTATAATCATAATTAACACACTGAGACAAAATCTCATTAAATTTACAATTTTAAAGCTTTCACACTCTTTTGCTACAGCAACTGTTGTCGAAAAGGAAAGAGGTATGCTGTAAAGGGAATTACAACTACCAACATATTAGAGGTCAAACTCAAAGTAGATTTATTTTTGATCCAAAAGCTAAACCTCTCCCGATTGTAAATATGAAATTAACTATTATGCAACAGTACCAATGCACTTAAAGTCATTATGCTAAGGCATTCTAACGACAAAACCAGCATCCACGGACAAACAAAGTTATTACGTAAATGTAATGTTCAACTTGAAACAGGCGATTAACCAAAGAAAGTTAGCTAATGGCCTGCGCAAACACATTCCACCGAACCCCCATCATATACAAATGAATCGTAAAGGTCATCGTATTGACTCCTTTAAAAGCATTCAAAAAATGCAAGAGATGCTCCAATTGGCCGTGCATTGTAGGCAGTAATGAGATGTTAAATGTTTGTACAATCCATCCGGGCAATTCAACCGTAAAACCCAGTTTAAAAAGGTCCTGTGTTGTGGTGGTTTTGGAGAGAGCTAGGAACCTTTGACAGGTAAGTGTAGTTTACTTTCAACTTCATGCTGGAAATTTTTATAAATTTATTTGATAAGAGTTCAAATTGATTTTTATGAATTTGGATAATTGTATGTATTTCACAGGAAGAATACTTTTATTAGCAATACTATTATTTGTGTCCCAATTTCCAGCATCTATTAGTGGGACAATTGTTTTCTCCTTACTATCAACGATTTTGTTTTCTGAACACAAGCATTGTAATTAATTCGTTTGCAATATAACAATGTATGTTATACATAGACTTCCTCGCGGAAGTTAAGAAAATGCCTGATCTGTGCACTTGATACACAACCTTATATATATATATATATATATATATATATAAATCTAAGATACTTCTTTTTTCTTACCAGAGATCGTTAGGTACGCTAACGTATAGTGAAGGTTTAAGTGACAAATGAGTGTTAGTTCCTCAGAACAAATAAACACACGCACACACATAACCGCAACCAAAATATGCGGATATGTTAAATATAAGGTAAATATCATGCCATACTCAACGTATTTAGAAAAGGTTGAGAATTGTATCGTAATAAAGGCAGAATTTAAACACTAAGTGAGACGATGAGAAAGAGGGAGAATACAAATGTAAACATTCACCACCCATTGGCAAATTTTACACTAACTATATCTTATGAAACTGAATTATACATGTTTCAGTGGACTGAAGGAAATGTTACTCTGTCACGACTTCAAAAGTGGAAAAAAAAAAAACCTATTACGTGTATGCAGAAGCGTAAATACCCTTGATGCGTTTTCATTTGATACATAAGGATGCACTTTGAGAATAAATGAAAATTATCCGGTCGCATTTTTCATTTTTCATTGTTGTCCGAGAACGAATGTGTACCTATGTTTCCTTTTCGAAGATAAGGCGTTGTTTCATTATTCAAAAAGGAAATTTACTCTTTCTGTGCTTCAGGAACTGATCTATCATTGACTGCACCATTATGTTGGCATGGGTTCCTACGCTGTACATTTAACAAAGATATGTTTTTAAATTTGATATCACTATTTACATGAAAATAAGAGATTTCACCAGTGTTGTTTCACAGCAGACAATAGCATGACTCAATTGTTAAAATGATTCAGTTTCAACATGTTTATATAAGTATTACAATTCTTAACGTTTGCAAATAGACCATGGAATTTGCCCCATTACATTTTGAAAATTCTTTTTACCGGCTTTTACCGTCATGTTATTTTGAATAATTTTTGCAACTAGTTCGAATTTTAGATCATGGACATTGAATTAAATAGTTCAAACGCTGTAATATCGTAACATTTACACACATTTGTTTTATGGATGTTAGATTCAAGACGAATTCACAAAATTTCATAAGCTCCATACGTTCATTACAATGATAAGGTTATTATTGTATAAAAAAATAATATATTGTACGTGTGAACAAAAGACGTCCTGGTAGAGTTACAAAGCTGATTTTTCTTCTTATTCTTTTTTTCCACAGACGTATTATTGCAAACATGTTGACGAATCCTGTAGCTTTGATGCTATATTTGGAAAACAAACAACGATGGAAACTAGAATAGTGTCCTACAGAATATATAATCTTTGTCTTGTTCATGTTCAGTTATATACAGTCTTAAGTAGCCGAAATGTAGCTATTTATATTAGTATGGATTGAACTTAAACTTCATTGAATCTCTAGTTAATTCTGTTCAAGTCTTTGATAAGTTATGACGTGATTATTTTGTATCTGTCTCTAAAGGAACTAATTCAGTGACCTATGGCAGCCCACTACACATTGTTTCTACATCTGACAAGGAAAAAGCTACACGATCAACAGATGCACCATTAATCCCCTCCTCTGAAGGAGCATCGCCGAACGTAACAATTGATGCTGACAGAGATAGCGATTCTGATGAAGAGGAAGAAGTAGAGGAGGTAGAGGCAACAGATGCACCAATGAGCCCGTCATCTGATATAGAATGAACAGTGGCATCCCCTTCTGAAACAAGTGATGTTGATGGAGATATTGATTCTGATGGAATTGAAGGCGTAGAGTCAATGCAGGCAACAGATGCACCAATGAGCCCGTCCGTTTTGGGAGCATCATGAGTGGCGACGCCATCCATAAGAATTGATGCTGACAGAGATAACGATTCTGATGAAGAGGAAGAGGTAGAGGCGGTGCAGGCAACATATGCACCAATGAACCCTTCCGTTGAGGAAGCATCAACAGTGGCACCACCATCAGTAATAAGTGATGTTGATGGAGAAAATGATTCCGATGGAAAAGAAGAAATAGAGGAAGTGCAGGCAACACATGCAGCAATGAGCCCGTCCATTGAGGCAGCATCAGCAGTAGCGACGCCACCCGTAACAACTGATGCTGACAGATAACGATTCTGATGAAGAGGAAGAGGTAGAGGCGGTGCAGTGAACAGAAGCACCACTGAGACCGTCCGTAGAGGGAGTATCAACAGTGGTTATCAATATCCGTAACAATTGATGCTGACAGAGATAGCGATTGTGATGAAGATGTAGAGGTAGACAAGGTCTAGGCAACAGAAACACCTTTGAGCCCGTCATCTCAGAGAGCGTGAACAGTGGCTATATATATATATCTTGTATTAGACGAAATCGACCTTTGTAGTTTCTACCGTAATGTCTTCCGTATTAGTCACTTTAGGAGCAGGAATTAATCTGCACGAAACATCTATCTATATATCTGACTATCTATCCCTACCATTTCGAGATTGCTTCTTTGATCACAGATGATGCAACTTCAAAACATAACTCAACTGTATAGCACGTATAATAATAATAATTCCAGTGTTAAGCAGGTTTTTCAGGGAGAAATAATGCAAAATATCTACGAAAAGTTTAGGACAAGAAAAGAGACACGAACGTCTCCATCGACGATATACCTCACGATCACAAACAGACACACACACAACACAGACACACACAAACACACACACACACACACACACATATATATA
Organism: Megalonaias nervosa; assembly: GCA_016617855.1. Taxonomy (NCBI): domain Eukaryota; kingdom Metazoa; phylum Mollusca; class Bivalvia; order Unionida; family Unionidae; genus Megalonaias; species Megalonaias nervosa. The sequence continues at coordinate 108,813 of JAECUM010091027.1, forward strand.
TATATAAAGAATACAAATATATATATATATAAAGAATACAAATTATATGGCGAATAACAGCCGTTTCAATCGCACTGGATCCAGCAAGGGATCACGTGTGTCAGGGATTGATTGAGATAAATGCACAAAACTGACGACGAACAGTGCAAAACTAGCATCTAACTATTCCGAGCGCTTTGGACTCTTAATGAGTCTTTTGGAAAGGCATATATAAAACATAGACAAAACAAATAAATGCAACACAAAACCCGTTATGCTTGCAAAACTCTACATGGCTGTTTCTACATGAATTAAACCTTTAAATGAATTATGTCTCAATCAGCCTCAATCAACTTGTTGCGGATACTGGAAAATATTTGTATGAACCTTAAAATCGGTAAGCCATGGCGACATCTATTACTTTGTGTACATTTCTGTAAGTTCACATTATATCCCGGATATTTAATTCCTATAGGAAACAACGTCCGATTTCACGTGAGTTTTTCCATTTAATCAAATCAGGCCTCAGCTGTGGGCTAATATCTCTTAACCCAAAGTAGTAGAGGAACATAATGAGAATCTTTGAAGGGCTTTTGACCAATACCTGGTCTATAACTATTCAATAACTTTACTGTCTGTTGGAAGAGCTAGGCACGTTTTAAATAAGCCAAAATTTGGCTAAGGATTCCTGCTGCCATTCTCAGTGAGGCTGGTGTCACAACTAATGTCCTGATAGCAAAATTTAGCTATTTCCTACAAAGTTGTTCTTCACACTCTTAGGTAGAAACCAAATCTTGGATAAATGTATGCTTTGCCAAAATGTGGCTAGTGTCTTTTAGTATCACGAACATGTATGGTTGCAAAAGACCAAAATCTTGGTAACTATGATTGACCCAATTTGGATAACTGCAACATTGTCCCTTTCCATAATGTACTGTATGACTTTTAGGCAGAAACCAACTTTAGGATAAATATATATATCCTTAGCCAAAATTTGGATAGTGACAGCAACGGCTTTTAGTACAACCTGCATGTGTGGCTGTTAGATCTGAAAAGCATAAAAGCTGTATAATTAGCTAAATTTGGCTATCCATCTCAATGTCTCTTACCATAATGTACATGTGTGACTTTAAGGCAGAAGCCAATTTTTGGCGAAACATATGCTTAAGAAAAATTTGTTTAATAACCGCAAAAACTATTGTCATAAGCTGAAGGTGTGGATCAAAGAAATCAAATATATTTTGGATACGTGGATGATCAGCCAACGTTTGGAAGAATTGAAATAAAAGCCTGTAATAATAAAAAAAATAATGTTACTGTATTTCTAAACAAATGTATATATAGTAGACTCATGCTGTATGGCACCCTTTTAATTGCAAGTGGAGTTTGGTAATAAGTAGTCAAAACCTGGTTTAGTGGCCACCTGCTTATAGAAGTTATTCTTTCCCCTCTCAATCGTCCATCAAGTTTGCCTGATCAGTGACCATTGGTTTTGCTCTCATGGATACTTGTGTACTGTAACCATGACTATGAAAATTATGTTTCTTTCCCCGTCACTGTACTACTCAGCCGCACTTAATAAGACATACGTTCAATCTCAACTGCCTAACTGATTTCAACAACTGCCTCTAACTACATTGATTGCATATACGGATCAGCCTATTGCAATCTTGCAATGTTCTATATCTTACTAATCTGTTATAAATCCCCCTACCTATCCATATACTGATATGTACTTGGCCAACTATTATTTCTTTTCTTTCTCTCTATCTACTGCCTTACTTTCACATTTCCTCTCTCTCTCTCTCTCTCTCTCTCTCTCTCTCTCTCTCTCTCTCTCTCTCTCTCTCTCTGTTTTTTCATCCCTTTCTCTTAAATCCTTGCACATTACACTCTTCTGTACATAAGGCCACCTATACAGAACACATATGTCATCATTGTGTTGGACTACTCATGTTGCATGCCATTATAAAATGTATGTAATATAGTACAGAACTTAACATTGTAACATTCAGATTTAATGAATGGCAGAATACCAAAACATCCCAGTGATTTGTATAAGGTTAGTAATTTCAGATAAATTCATGAGGTAAATAATCTGTTTTACCTCCACCCACCACCATTCCATTCTAATGTGTGCCAGCTACTCTGTTCATAAAGGTGTAATCAGAATATAGTCTTGTTAATACACATTTTCTGAGCTATAAACTAGAGGAAATGAATAGAGAATCAAAATGATAATACCACATTGCTATTAAATGCCCATATTTTTAACGATAATATCACATGGCCTATAGATATCCTTATTTTAAATGTAAATTTAGAACATTCTGAAACTGTATTATTTCATGTCGTGCTTTGAGTTTTTCCATAAAATGATGCCATGAATTAACTTATGCACATTTAAATTCAGTACACTTGACCATTGTGTTTCCTGTATATACATTTCTGTAAGGAAAAACTTAATTGGCTTTGACCAGGGAAATTTCGAGTGGGATACCAATCCTGCATGCTCATAATAACACACAGTTATAATCCTGCATGCTTATAATAACACACAGGTAAGATGTCTACGGTGTGTCAATTTATAGTAATGTCTAGCTCTGGGGCATCATGCTGCAGACATGTAGCATGATGTCCCATCCAGTCACATTATCCTTCCACCAGGCCAATCAGTCCTAACACTAACCTCTTAACGCTTAACGCCTAGCGAGGCATCTATTAGTAGCACTTTTATAAGTCTTTGGTATGACTCGGTCAGGGTTCAAACCCACAACCTCCCGCGTCCAAGACAGAAGCTCTAAACACTAGGCCACCTGAGCAGTCTGTAAGGACATGTATGTCACCATCAGTAAATGACCTATAATCATCTAACATCAGACGATATGCTGAATATATTTCGTAATCAACGCCAATGCAGGTAGAGCAAGTTAAGCTGGAGTTTTGTATATGATGAACAATGGAATTGTATGCACTTTGCAAAAAAGTGATCATTATTTTTTCATTGTGAACTTATTAATAAGATATTTGCATCTTTACTGGCTACAGGTTTACATCTGTAAACAACCGCTAGACGGCATGTGTCCAAAATTGATTGGAAAATCCTGTTTGCTGTGATAATATAGAGCCCACGATAATACAGTGTTGGAGTATAAACAGAAATCAAAAATACTAATGTGAAGTCTTTTGTAAATATGCCCACGGAATTGTGTCTAACTTGATGATACATCCAGAAGGTAAAGTATAGATCTATGTAGATCTGCAGATATTGATCTTCCTGGAAAATGTAAAATTTGAAACTAACGACAAATTCAAATTTTGTAATACATCATAGATAATGTGCAATGAAGAGAACCATACACATGTAAATGATGTAGTTTCTTGATTTGCAGTATGAAATTGTGTCCTTTTTGAAAGGATTATGTGAGAATCAATATATATTGTAAACCAATGATACAAAATAGGGAATGTTTGATGAAATATTTGTTCTGGGTGACTACCTCTTGAGGAAATGATAATATAAGTCAAATATACCACTTGACAAATGTTATATATATATATATATATATATATATATATATATATATATATATATAATAGCATAAAGGATTAGCTCTAAAGTAGAATTAGACTAGCAACATAAAATAAGAATTCAACCTCAGTTAATTGAAAAATATGATCAGAAATTCAGATAACTGAAATCATATTAATGTAAGCATGCATTAATATACTAGTGTGTTTTTGTAATTATACCTGTGTGTTATTATAAGCATGCAGGATTATACCTGTATGTTATTATAAGCATATATTCTTGTATCATTTTCAAATTGGGTGAGGAGTTCATGATAAGAGTTGTGGAAGATCGAAGGGTTTGACTCCGATTTTTTTCCATCGTGTAACGCAAAAAGTACTTTTGGTTGTTGAAGTAGCCAGGGAGGTGTTTCGGTTGGTTGGTTGGTTGAATTTGTTTTACGGCGCACCAGCACTATGAGGCTATTTAGCTATTTAAATTGTCGAAGAGAGTCATTGTCGTTTATGACGGTATTACTGTTAAGCCTAGCTGTACAAAGTGTTTCAAATTTGGCCCAGTCGGCCTTTTTAAGTTCCATTGTGGAACTGCGTCATCAATTGTAGAGTTAATATTTTCAAAGGAGATTATAAAGTGATCACTGCTGTGAAGGGTTTCAGCGACCTTCCAATCATAATCCAAAAGCAGCGAAGGAGAACAAATTGTCAAATCGATACACGTATATGTACCCGTTTCCGGGAGTAAATATGTCGGTGATTTGGATGGTTGGTAAGTTGAATTTTTAAGGCGCACCAGCACTATGAGGCTATTTAGCGCCATATTAAAAAGTCATCAACATATAGGGAGCAATCCACACCGGGAGTCAGACACTTGGTGATGCTATTAATTGTTATGTTGAAAAGCGTCACCGATAAAATACTGCCCTGGGGCACACCCATCTCTTCATCGTGCATATCAGAGAGGGTGGGGCCCACTCGTACCTTGAATTCCCTGTCTGAGAGGAAGTTTGATATGAACGAGGGCAGTCGGCCTTTTAGACCCAGATCGTGCAGGTCATTTAGTATTCCGTACTTCCACGTTGTGTCATAGGCCTTTTCCAAATCAAAGAAAACCGCTACTAAGTGTTCCTTCTTGATAAAAGCGTCGCGAATAAATGTTTCCAGTCTAACCAGATGATCATCGGTACTACGACCATAACGAAAGCCACTTTGGAAAGGAGATATTACATTGTTGGTTTCCAAATACCATGCAATCCGAGAATTGATCATTCGTTCCATTGTTTTGCAAACGCAGCTAGTTAATGATATAGGTCTATAGTTGCAAGGATCTGCGCTATTTTTGTCTGGTTTGGGTATTGGTATTACGGTTGCTTCTTTCCAAATTGTTGGTACATTACCAGTAATCCATAAATCATTGAAGATTTCCAGAAGAACTGTTAAGGATGGTTCTGGAAGGTGTTTCAAAAACTGGTAATGTATATCGTCAGGCCCAGTAGATGTATCATGCGCCTTATTCAAAGATTCCATAAACTCCGATAATGAAAACGGTTGGTTATAGCTCTCTGAGTTATTCGATGTGAATTTCAACCGTGTGTTTTCTTTTTGAGCTTTCAATCTTCAGAAAGCTTCTGAATAATTAGACGATGAGGAATTTTTGGAGAAAGAATCGGCAAGTACATTAGCTGTTTCATGTTTGGTATTGAAATTGTTATTATTTAGCTTCAGATGTCGGAAAGAATTGTATTCTCCCTTTCCATTTATTTTGCGGATTGTGTCCCAAACTTTCTTTATTGAGGAACGAGAGTTTAAAGTTGAAACATATTTTTTCCATGATGCTCGTTTACTGTCTTCAATAGTGCGGCGAGATTTGGCCAGAACAATACGGTACTGAGTTAAATTTTCGGGCGTTGGACGATTAATAAATTTTTTCAGTGCTTCTCGGCGTTGTCTAATGGCTTCTTTACATTCTTTAGTGAACCACGGTTTTGGGATTCTTTTACAGTTCGGCGAGAACATAGGAATGGATTCTTCTGCAATCTCAATTAAGACAGATGTAAATTGTCGAATAGGATCATTATCGTTTAGGACGGTATTCCTGTTAAGTCTAGCTGTACAAAGTGTTTCAAATTTGGCCCAGTCAGTTTTCTTTAAATTCCACTGTGGAATTGTGTCATCAATTGTAACGTTGCTGTTCTTAAGACAGATTGGAAAGTGATCACTGCTGTGAAGGTCATCAGCGACCTTCCAATTATAATCCAAAAGTAGTGAAGGAGAACAAATTGTTAAGTCGATACACGTGTATGTACCAGTTCCTGGGTGCAAGTACGTCGGAGACTTGGTATTCAATAGACACAAGTCGTGTCTAGTAATAAAATCTTCAACCTTTTTGCCCCTGTCGCTTATGCAATTTGATCCCCATAAAATGTTATCGGCATTAAAATCACCGAGAAAGACAAATGGCGCGGGAAGTTGTTGGACAAGCATGTCTAATTCATTTGGTAATAAGTTGGTATTTGGTGGTATGTAAATGGAACAAAAAGTAATCACTCGATGTAGAGTGACACTCACAACAATGGCTTGCAAATTTGTGTTTAAAGGGATGATTCTATGTGGGGCTCTATTGTTCTCAACAATATAAACCCCTCCTGAGACCCTGTCAACATTCTGTAAGTAGGTGTTAAACAGGGAGTAGTTTTTAAGTGGGATGTTATCCTTATCTTTTGAAAAGGTTTCTTGAAGACATATTTTTGCAGGATCATATTCGTTTAAAAGCAGAAGAATTTCATTGTAATTGGATCTAAGTCCTCGACAGTTCCATTGTATGATGGTATTCTTCATTATCAGATTACAGTGGAGATTTTGGAGCTAGGTTAGACTTTTCGCGGAGACAGTCTGTATGATTATTTCTATGGAGGAAGTACGGGGGTGATTTTTTTGTTAGGTCTGGAGCTACTTTGAGGACACGGAGCAGTATCTTCTGCATCCATGCTCTAAATGTCCCCAAACCTGTTATAGAGTTTGGTGGGGTCATCTGACCCCTTTTGCTGCCTATTTCCGTGAGATCTATTTTTACTCTTTGGTGACTTCGGTGGTGGGGTGTTATTAAAAGTTGTTTGGGTAGATGCCGTGGTTTTTTGTGCTTGGTAATCGGGGGTGTAAGAGCGAGGTGTTGACTCGGGTGGATCTGTCTGTGTTTGAGCGTCCTTCGTTGCTTTAGGATTGTTTTTAACTACAGAGGAGAAGGATGGGCCAGTAGGTGATGTTTTTGCCTGTACAAGCTTTCTGGCCTCTGGATAGGGAATGTTGGATGTGTATTTAACCCTCTGTATTTCCTTCTCCTGTTTCCAAGTATGACAATCCTTGGAATTGTCGTGGTGCTCTTTTCCACAGTTGACACAATGCGGAGTTGCTCTACACTCAGCTTCCTGGTGAGAATGGTCTCCGCATTGGCCACATATCTGGCTTTTTGAGCAACGATCTTCGTGATGGCCGTATTTCGGACATTTATAGCATCGAAGGGGGTTAGGTATGTAGATCTCAACCTTCACTTGCAAAAAACCAACCTTGACTACTCTAGGTACTGCTGGCTTGTTGAAGGTGAGTACGAATGTGTTGGTGTCCTGCATATTGTTATTACGTTTTATTCTTATTCTGCGAACTGCAGTGACACCTTCGTTTTTAATCCCTTCGATGATATCTTTGTCGTTTACTCCAGCCAAGTCCCGACATCGAATCACGCCTTTGGACGACTTGAGTGTTGTGCGAACGAATGAGGTCACCAGAATATCGAAAAATGTCTTCATTTTCCGGATATTTTCGGTCTGAACCCGTCGCTCACATTCAACAAGTAGGAAGCCCGATTTCAACTTCTTTACACTTTTTGATATACCAATTATACCAGTAATTGTCTTTTCGATAACAAACGGAGACAATGGGGCTAGCGGTTTTGATTCGTCTGTAGATCCTATAACCATGAAGTGTGGAAATGATTCCACACCACATGGTTTGTCATCTGAGTCAAATCCAGTTTTGGTACGTTTTAGTTGATTTTTTTTTTTAAATATCCATGTCGGTGGATTTAAAATTCAGCACCCGTGCTCCCCGCCCACCAAGGAGCCCAACAAGGGGACACTTTTCAAGTGCCAGGGATAAACAGATGTAATACTCAGTAGGTAAATTCACCTTCTGATTCATCCCATAAGACATACTCAGTCGGTAAAATTACCTCCCAATTGACCCGTTGATCCACCGCCTTCGAGGAAGTCTTCTAAGACTTGGAAAAGGGAAAGTTAAAGGAATAGAATGTAGGGGCAACGGTGGTATCAAGAGAGATACAACGAGAAGGATAAAGAAAGTGAGCGAGTAAATAAAGACCTCCTATGGCTCGGCGTGACCAGCCGATTTGTCGAGACCGGGCCCATCCCAACCACCCGTCTAGAAGAAGTAGAGGCCAAAGCAATGTTTTGCATCGGAAAGCCTCTGCTCAACTACCAAAATACTTTCCTCCTCCGACACGGGTCGCAACCCACGGCAAACAGGTTGCCTCTACTTAGTTGCCTCTTACGACACGTAGCGAGGCACGGCGGGCCAATTCTACAACCCCGGACCCGCAGCGGGATTAAGATGTTCTAATGGAGGGACATGATAAATGTAACAGTATGAGCAAACCTTGTTATTGCATACCCTTTTTCTATCATGCTTCCTACGCCTTCCTTTACTAAAATGGCATGGCCTTTAATTAACATTCAGACACATCAACTGTGTTAAATGTATTTGTTTTCAATCACATTTATGACAAATATTGAATCCTGTCCCATTTTTCTATGCATTGAATGTTTCCTACAAACAACGAATTAGAAGCCCCAAATTAGTGAATTAGTTATTCTTTCAAAACAACTGGGCCCTATTGCCAGGTTAAGACATTTAAGTGTCAAAAATGTTGCTATTTGGACTGAAAACAAAAGTTACTACCACCAAACTAACAACATCGTAGGATTTTAAGGTCACTATTGAACCATACTAATGTACTGATATACGGCTTCCAGTACAAAATGTTTTTCGCCTTTACAACTGAGCCTTAGGGAATCAGTAAGAGCCATAAACGCTACTCTATGGGAACATAATTTTGAACTCTTTCACTAGGATATATGTTGTTACGCAAATTTTACTTTCTACCATTAGTTAGATCGTACCACGCTCACTTGTGTACATGTGTTGTGGGTGGTGGTACATTTGTAAACTGAAATGCTATAACGTGTTAATGCTTGGTGATATTCTTTTCCTTCTTACTTTTGGACTTGTGGTAAAGGATGAAAATTCTCCTTGTGAAGTAATAATTCCAAATCATAAAGATCATACAAATAATTTTCATATTATTAATATTCCTACGCTTGGGCCTTTGGAAAAGCTTTATATCTGAATTCTGTTCTATATTTCAATATAGACATAGGTAGATATATAGATAGATAGATTATTGCGTTATGCAATCCAGGGAGATTGTTTGTTTCATTTCTTTAATTTTGTTCTCCCTAGTGAAAATTAGCATGATCGTGAGGAATATCGTCGATGAAGACGTTTCGTGGATGTATGTCTGTTTTCTTGTCCTAAACTTGTTTCTTTTATTTCGCCCTGAAAAACCTGTTTAACACTGGAATTATTATCCTTATACGTGCTATACAGTTCAGTTATGTTTTGAAGGTGCACCAGCTGTGATCAAAGAAGCAATATTGAAATGGTAGGGATAGATATATAGATAGATAGATAGATACATAGATAGATAGATGTTTCGTGCAGATTAATTGCTGCTCCTAAAATGATCATTACGGTACAAATTACATAGATATATTTCTTTTAATGCTAGAGTTATATAATAGCAACAGGAAGGATAAATAAAACATATGAATGTATTCGAATCAATATTGTTTGTACAACGTCTACATTGTTACTTGTATTTCATGTTTGCTGAGTTTTCATATGGTGCTATACTTCACGCTTCCATATCATATCCAGCTGATGCATCTGGGTGTGTTGTTTTATTGGTTTGCATAGTTAGCAGCTGTTGCATCCATCGACTCCTCGTCACAGCAATAGAAACCCCTCCTGAGGCCCTGTCAACGTTCAGTAAGTAGGTGTTAAACAGGGAGTTGTTTTTAAGTGGGATGTTTTCCGTATCTTTTAAAAAGGTTTCACGAAGGCATATTATTGCAGGATCATATTCGTTTAAAAGCAGAAGAATTTCATTGTAATTGGTTCTAAGTCCTCGACAATTCCATTGTATGATCGTGTTCTTTATTATAAGTTTAGATTGGAGATTTTGGAGCTAGGTTAGACTTTTCGCGGAGAGAATCTGTATGGTTATTTCTACGGAGGAAGTGCGGGGATGATTTTTTTGTTAGGTCTGGAGCTACTTTGAGAACATGGAGCAGTATCTTCTGCATCCATGGTCTCAATGTCACCAAACCTGTTATAGAGTTTGATGGGGTCATCTGACCCCTTTTGCTGCCTATTTCCGTGAGATCTATTTTTACTCTTTGGTGACTTCGGTGGTTGAGAATTATTAAAAGTTGTTTGGTTAGATGTCGTGGTTTTTTTGTGCTTGGTAATGGGGGATGTTAGAGCGAGGTGTTGACTCGGGTGTATCTGTCTGTGTTTGAGCGTCCTTCGTTGCTTTAGGAGTATTTTTAACTACAGAGGAGAAGGATGGGCCAGTAGGTGATGTTTTTGCCTGTACAAGCTTTCTGGCCTCTGGATAGGGAATGTTGGATGTGTATTTAACCCTCTGTATTTCCTTCTCCTGTTTCCAGGTATCACATTCCTTGGAATTGGCGTGGTGCTCTTTCCCACAGTTGACACAATGCGGAGTTGCTCTACACTCAGCTTCCTGGTGGGAATGGTCTCCGCATCGGCCACATATTTGGCTTTTTGAGCAACGATCTTCGTGATGGCCATATTTCTGACATTTATAGCATCGAAGGGGGTTAGGTATGTAGATCTCAACCTTCACTTGCAAAAAGCCAACCTTGACCACTCGGGATACTGCTGGCTTGTTGAAGGTGAGTACGAATGTGTTGGTGTCCTGCAGATTGTTATCACGGTTAATTCTTATTCTGCAAACTACAGTGACACCATCATTTTTCATCCCTTCGATGATATCTTTGTCGCGTACTCCAGACAAATCCCGACATCGAATCACGCCTTTGGACGACTTGAGTGTTGTGTGAGCGAATGAGGTCACCGGAATATCGAAAAATGTCTTCATTTTCCGGATATTTTCGGTCTGACCCCGTCGCTCACATTCAACAAGTAGGCATCCCGATTTCAACTTCTTTACACTTTTTGGTTTACAAATTATACCCGTAATTGTCTTTCCGATAACAAACGGAGTGAGTGAGGCTAGCGGTTTTGAATCGTCTGTAGATTGCATAACCATGAAGCGTGGAAATGATTCCAAACCACATTGTTCGTCATCTGAGTCAGATCCAGTTTTGGTACGTTTGAGCTGATTTCTTTTTGAAAAAAACCATGTTGGTGTATTTAATATTCAGCACCCTTGCTCCCCACCCACCAAGGAGCTCAACAAGGGGACACTTTTCAAGTGCCAGGGATACACAGATGTTATACTCAGTAGGTAAATTCACCTCCTGATTCATCCCATAAGACATACTCAGTCGGTAAAATTACCTCCCAATTGACCCGTTGAGCCACCGCCTTCTAGGAAGTCTTCTAAGACTTGGAAAAGGGAAAGTTAAAGGGATAGAATGTAGGGGCAACGGTGGTATCAAGAGAGATACAACGAGAAGGATAAAGAAAGTGAGCGAGTAAGTAAAGACCTCCTAGGGCTCGGCGTGACCAGCCGATTTGTCGAGACCGGGCCCATCTCGACCACCCGTCTAGAAGAAGTGGAGGCCAAAGTAGTGTATTGCATCGGAAAGCCTCTGCTCAACTACCAGGATCCTTTCCTCCTCCGACACGGGTTGCACCCCACGGCAAACAGGTTGCCTCTACTTAGTCGCCTCTTACGACACGTAGCGAGGCGCTGCGGGACAATTATACAACCCAGGACCCGCAGGGGGAACATCAGCATTAGGTCAATGTGGATTAATTGCAATGAGTTAGTTACTCTTGTATTTTCCTCTAAACCAGTCCCTATAGTTTCTGCTACTCCAAAGCTGGAAATTCGTATTTATCCCGTCTTACTTTAGCCACTATGTTCTGTAACCGTTTCGTTGGTCAGCCAGTATATTTATTTGAAGTTTCTCAAATGCGGAAGACTCAGCATGTAAGCACACTAGTAAACGTTTTGTATATTCAGTACCTGTCCATGTCATTTAAGCATTTAATATTTCCAGCACGAGTGTCCACTTTCAGATTCCTGTACAAAATGTGTACAGAAGCAGCCATTATCGCTGGCAAACATAGTTTATGATGTGCATTAAATGATTAGTATTATGTGATTTATTTCTACATTTCAATCCTAACCATCTAGAATTCCTCCTTAATATCAGCAACATCTCATTCAATTTCACTTGTTTACATAGATAGTTCCCGAATGACGTCATCTACTTCCATATTTGTGGTCAGCGGGCAGATTTACCGTTGACTTTATATGATGTTTGGAAGCTGAAAATAAATTCATTGAATTTCAAGATACTTTTACGAAACTTACACAAAAACAGAACGCAAATCAAGCTTTCTGTTAATATCTATAGTTGTGATCTACAAACTGAGATTGCTTCAACGTGCCTTGTTAAAAATGGTAAATTTTGGTGATCGTATATAGGAGAAACTTTAACGTTCCCCGTCGTCCAGATAAAATGGGCAGAATATCGTCTGCTAGTTACCTTGTCGGGAAACATCTATAAATAACAATAATCATTAGTAATGTACAACACTCTACTACGATAAACAATACCGAAAGTTCCCATCTAGCATAAAGTATATGATATCTTTTTCTCTACCTCATATGAAACACACATTGTAATCACCCTATTAGAGTTCTGGTAGCGATAATTTTTCAATACTGAATCTACAGAAGATAACTTTAACTAAGTTTGAGATAAACATAACGATTGATGGATGAAACCATTAAATTTAATTCAGGATGTTATCCAGAAAAGTTAAAAGGTCGAAGTGACAATGAAGTGGAACAACAAAGTGTTGTGTTTTTTCGTTGTGCAAACAATGTGGCCAGTTTAGGTTAGCTTACAAAGCTGTCACATCCTTTTGTCCATATTCTTCTTTTCATTTATTCCACTTATCAGTAAAGTCTTTTAAAACAGGATTTACATTTACTAATTTGTGGACTTTCCTAAATCAAATTTACCTCTTAAGAGTTCTCTGTGTATCCACTAGGAAATTATTTCTGCTAGTAGTGTTAGACCAACACAGGTCAAAGGTCGTATAAAAACGATACGACTTTGACAATCAACGAAATAGACTTACGACTATTGGTTTTAACGTGAAACCAGCAATTTAAGTAAAATCAACAAGTAATTTATTCCTTTACAAAACAAGGTTAAAATTCAAAAGACATTTACAGTAATGTGAATTAAATCCCAAATAATCAAATGTAATATCACATGTCCAAACGTATAAACTGTTCCGAATGAATTCCAATTGAACTGAATAGCCTGATAAAGAACAATGATGCTATCAAGAATGTTTTTGTATGAGTTTACAATAATCCAAACGGGGTGTATTAGCCCAACAGTGAATGAGCTTTAATAACCAAAAAGGGAATGAGCACTTTAGAAATTTCAATGAATATTTTGAAGAAACAATTCCTCTCGAATTACATCTCAATGCATTGGTAACTTGTGATCAAAATGGATTCCAACAGACTGACGTAAGACAGCAATTAAGTGCTCTTAGTTTATACACATTTTCAGTTGACCTATATGTGACTCGTTCGAGCTGTATTTCCATTTCGATTCTTAAAAGTTTGTCTATACATTTTATATTCATAAAACATAATTAGTAAAATTAACAAACGTTAGCTATGTAAATATGCTTTTTACATTATCTAAAGTACAACTTAAGATCAAAACAAAAGTTGTGCACACAATTAAATATACACACCAATAGGTTTGAAATAGGTTAAAGTGTTATGCAGCGCAGAGAATCATCTAATTTACGTAACATACATAAATAGTATTTATTTCTGCATTTCATTCAAAATCTTGTCTAAACAGAAGGAGGCTGCAGCTTCATCGATTGCTTCGTTGTTCCAACAATCACACATGGGTTAGGACTGCAAGACAATATGGGGACAGTTATCAGTATGTTCGCAGAGGATATGTAGGGTATGAAAAGTATTGAACATATTCAAATAAATGATATCCAGGTCACTGAAAGTAGGTTCATTCTAAGTGTTTCACGTTTTCAGTCTTTTATTTGATGTCAGAAAGTAAATTATTCCAGAAACGTGTTGTCTTTGGGAAGAAATAATTAGTTAATATTATTGTTGAACCGGCTGAAAGATAAAGAAATTCTTATCTCGGGTGATAGTCCAAATGGTCACAGTTTTAGTTACCACAGTATTTTGTTGAATTTCCCTTAGAAGGTAGATACGCATGTACGCTGTCTTTAGTCCATGTTAATTTTATGTATACGTCCGTCATGTGGCATAACGTATCACATTATGATATCTGATCGTTGATCCGTCTTTTCAAAGTTTCGTTTCTGCACAATAAGTCGAGTGTTATACCATCTACCGTTCCCACATATTGCAGGTCGACTGAATGTAGAACATAATAAACCTATCGTTCTGGGTTTTAAACGAAGAACAACTAAAATCCTAACTAAAAAAGGTTACTCCTTCACTACAAAGCTATCGGGAGTCAGTAATAGGCTTACAATCTACTCTCTGCGAAGATAATGCCAAAGGATTTCACTAAGTTATATATTCCCACGTAATACTTACTTTCATTTATTGCTTAGATAGTACCAAAGTTACATGTACGTGTTGGGAGGAGGGTGGGGGGCATGTTCAGAAACGTAGAAGCTAGTACGTAATAATGTTCGGTTATATCATGTGTTATTCTCACATTCGGTCTGCTTGGATGCAAATTCACCTACATAAATATAACTTCCTAACCATATAGATCATAAGTAATAACGTCACCGTTTTATTAGATTTCATACGATGTATAAGTAACATACACAATCTCGGCCTTTTTAATCGCTGTATATCTCTCACAAACCTTATATTTTGTATTCAGAAAGCATAGTAGTAAGATGAAATATGTTAACAAAAGAACTTGGGTCGGTCCCTTATCCCTAACCTAACCCTACATAAGTTTTGTTAAGGAAACGTTGAAGTAAACTATGCACAAAAGGTATTTATTAGCATTGCTCTTACAAATGCCTGACCCGCTAATTACAAGTTAAATGTTCTACAAGAATATTCCAGGCCATATTGTAATAATGTTGTATAAAATAAGATTACATGAGTCGGTCTCCTCCATCTTTAATTTATTTCGTCCAAAAATCAGTGAATTATATTCAATGTAAATCAAGACACATTTGTAGCCATAATGACAAGAGTCGAACTGTGTTTACCGTTAAAAAACACTTGTCGAGAATAAGGCTCATAAAATATGTGAATGTCAATTCATCACGTTTGCTTTCATTATCTAATATTCCAGTTATACGTGTTCTACGGCTGAATAATATTCTAGGATTAACATCGCGTTATCAAACGGACTGGTTGCCTTTTAACGCAAGAGGAGTAAATTGTTTTAAGCCCAAACATCCATTCAACCAACCTATCACAAACAAACCTCTTCAAACTCTCTCTCTCTCTCTCTCTCTCTCTCTCTCTCTCTCTCTCCCTCCCTCTCTCCCTCCCTCCCTCTCTCTCTCTCATACTTCCCCATGCACAGATACAAGTACAAATACCCCTTTTGCTGCCTATTTCCGTGAGATCTATTTTTACTCTTTGGTGACTTCGGTTGTGGGGTATTATTAAAAGTTGTTTGGGTAGATGCCGTGGTTTTTTGTGCTTGGTAATGGGGGATGTTAGAGCGAGGTGTTGACTCGGGTGGTTATGTCTGTGTTTGAGCGTCCTTCGTTGCGTTGGTATTGTTTTTAACTACAGAGAAGGGTGGGCCAGTAGGTGATGTTTTTGCCTGTACAAGCTTTCTGGCCTCTGGGTAGGGAATGTTGGATGTGTATTTAACCCTCTGTATTTCCTTCTCCTGTTTCCAGGCATCACAATCCTTGGAATTGGCGTGGTGCTCTTTTCCACAGTTGACACAATACGGAGTTGCTCTACACTCAGCTTCCTGGTGAGAATAGTCTCCGCATCGGCCACATATTTGGCTATTTGAGCAACGATCTTCGTGATGGCCATATTTCCTACATTTATAGCATCGATGATGGTTGGGTATGTAAATCTCAACCATCACTTGCAAAAAGCCAACCTTGACCACGCAGGGTACTTCTGGCTTGTTGAAGGTGACTACGAATGTGTTGATGTCCTGCAGATTGTTATTACGTTTTATTCTTATTCTGCGAACTGCAGTGACACCTTTGTTTTTCACCCCTTCGATGATATCTTTGTCGCTTACTGCTGCCAAGTCCCGACATCGAATCATGCATTTGCACGAGTTGAGTGTTGTGTGAGCGAATGAAGTCACCGGAATATCGAACAATGTCTTAATTTTCCGGATATTTTCGGTCTGACCACGTCGCTCACATTCAACAATTAGGCACCCCGATTTCAACTTCTTTACACTTTTTGGTGTACCAATTATACCCGTAATTGTTTTTTCAATTTTAAACGGAGACAGTGAGGCATGCGGTTTTGAGTCGTCTGTAGATTCTATAGCCATGAAGTGTGGAAATGATTCCACACCACATTGTTCGTCATCCGAGTCAGATCCAGTTTTGGTACGTTTTAGTTGATTTTGTTTGGAAATATCCATGTTGGTGTATTTAATATTCAGCACCCGTGCTCCACGCCCACCAAAGAGCCCAACAAGGGAACACTTATTAAGTGTCAGAGATACACAGATGTTATACTCAGTAGGTAAATTCACCTCCTGATTAATCCCGTAAGATATACTGAGTCAGTAAAATTAGCTCCAGATTGACCCGTTGAGCCACCGCCTTCTTAGAAGTCTTCTAAGACGTTGGAACGGGAAATTTAAATGGATAGAATGTAGGGGAAACGGTGGTATCAAGAGCGATACAAGGAGAAAGATAAAGACAGAGTGCGAGTAACTAAATACCTCCTAGGGCTCGGCGTGACCAGCCGATTTCTCGAGACCGGACCCATACCGACCACCCGTCTAGAAGAAGTAGAGACCAAAGTAGTGTGTTGCATCGGAAAGCCTCTGCTCAACTACCAAGATCTTTTCCTCCTCCGACACGGGTCGCAACCCACGGCAAACAGGTTGCCTCTACTTAGTCGCCTCTTTCGACACGTAGCGATGCACGGCGGGCAAATTCTACAACCCCTTACCCGCAGGGGGATACATACATTTGCATTATGGATGTTAGATTCAACACGAATTCACAAAATGTCATAAGCTACATACGTTTATTATAATGATAAGTTTATTATTGTATAAAAAAGATTAATATATTATACGTGAAAACAAAAGACATCTTGGTAGAGTTACAAAATGTGTTGTTCTTCTTATTCTTTTCTTCCACAGGCGTATTAGTGCAAAGATATTGACGAATCCTGCAGCTTTGATGTTCATAGCAATCGCTATCGGTGAGTAGTAACTTTTCAAATATATTTGGAAAGCAAACAACGATGGAAAGTAGAATAGTGTTCTAAAGAATATAGAATCCTTGTCTTGTACATGCTCAGTTGTATACAGCCGTAAATAACCAAAAATTAGCTATTGACTCTAGTATGAATTGAACTTAAAATTCATTGAATATCCAGTTAATTTTTTCACGTCTTTGATAAGTTATGACGTGATTAGTTTGTATCTGTGTTTAAAGGATCTAATTCAGTGATCTATGGCAGCCACTACCTACTGTTAATCCATCTGAAAATAAATAAGCTACACAATCAACAACTGCACCATTAATCCGCTCCTCTGAGGGAGCATCAACAGTGGCATCGCTATCTGTAACAATTGATGCTGACAGAGATACAGATTCTGATGAAGAGGAAGAGGTAGAGGAGGTACAGGCAATAGATGCACCAATCAGCAGGTCATCTGACATAGCATTAACAGTGGCACCACCATCTGTAACAAGTGATGTTGATGGAGAAAGTTATTCTGATGGAAATGAAGATGTAGAGGCAGTGATGGCAACAGATGCACCAATGAACCCGTCCGTTGAGGGAGAATCAACAGTGGCATCGTCATCCGTAACAATTGATGATGACAGAGATATCGATTCTAATGAAGAGGAAGAGGTAGAGGGGGTGCACTCAACAGTTGCACCAATGAGCCCGTCCGTTGAGGGAGCATCAACAGTAGCGACACCATCCGTAACAAGTGATGGTGATGGAGAAAGTGATTCCGAAGGAAACGAAGATGTAGAGGCAGTGCTCGCAACAGATGCACAAATGAGCAGGTCCGTTGAGGAAGCATCAACAGTGGCGACGCTATCCATTACAATTGATGCTGACAGATAGCGATTGTGATGAAGAGGAAGATTTAGAGGCGGTGCGGTCAAGAGATACACCAGCGAGCCCGTCCGTTGAGGGAGCATCAACATTGGCACCACCATCTGTAACAAGTGATGTTGATGGAGTCAGTGATTCTGATGGAATCGAAGAGGTAGAGGCAGTGCAGAAACATATGCACCATTGAGCCCGTCCGTTGAGGGAGCATCAACAGTGGGCATCACTATCCATAACAATTAATGCTGACAGAGATAGCGATTGTGATGAGGATGTAGAGGTAGACCAGGTGTAGGCAACATATAAACCTTCGAGCCCGTCATATCAGAGAGCATCAACAGTGGCTATTATATAAATCTTGTATTAGACCACATAGACCTTTGTAGTTTGTACCGTAATGTCTTCCGCATTAATCATTTTAGAAGCAGGGATTCATCTGCACTAAAAAATATATTTATCTGTATATCTGTCTATCTATCACTAACATTTCAAGATTGCTTCTTTGAAAACAGACGATGCAACTAAAAATATAACCCAACTGTATAGCTAGTATATGGATACTAATTCCAGTGTTAAGCAGGTTTTTCATCGGCGACATCCCTCATGATGAGACACACACACACACACACACACATATATATATATATATATATATATATATATATATATATATATATATATATATATATATATATATATATTTATTTATTTATATTTATATGCAAATTTTCAGTAGCGTAAAATAAATTAAAGAAATCAAACAAACAATCTCCCAGGATCGCATAACGCAATTATTTATCTGTCTATCTATATCTATTTTCAAACATATAACAGAATTCAGTCGTTGAGCACGTATAAGGATAATAATCGTGTAAAGATAGCAAGCGTGCTGAAATGCAATCATGGCCTCTGAAAGCTGAATTCCCAGCACTGGATCCTAATGATAGAAACAGATCGACTTTTGTCATTAAGGGTATAATACTATTTTACCTCACATTGACAATGAGTGTTGTTTCGCACGTACGAAATTAAAGCTGGTGGCGCCTCGTATGATCTTAATTTCCGCATAATTATTGCAACAAGGCACGTAAGAAACCTGGATTACTTCTAACCTCGATTATAGGGTAGGGTATCTGGACCAGCAATTCTCATAAATAGCTTTTAGTGTGAGCTATATATCAGCACTCAATAGTGAGTTCATAATATTGCTATTGTATTTATTTAAATGGGTAACATCTTTTGCTTTCTACCCAAAATAGTTTTAGTTTTATTTCTACTTAAACTTTTGAAGAGGGGAAGAGGATCCGATTCTGTCTCTTTGTTTTGACATCTTTTTCATATTGTTCACAATTTCATTCAAACTTGGAGTCAAAACGTTTCTTTCTTTTGACCATTTTACTCGACCGTCTGAAAAATAATTCCATTTTGGTCTATGTTAGCATTAGATGCATGCAAAAGAAATCTCCAGGCAGATATACCTCCCAACATCGGGCGCAAAAATTAAACCTTGTTCCTTTATAGATACTAACTACCTGATAACGAAATCACGACTGGTTACATTATTTGACTTCCTTTTTAGAGAATGAAATAGATTATTAAGATTTACATCCTCTTGGAGTTTGGGTCAATGTTTTTACACGTAAGAACCTAATTTGCATTTTATTGCATCTGATTCCCTATTTTATCCCCAAATATTTCACACGAATTTCTATCAGTTATTTAAAATTAGTTTCTGAAAGATATATTAAAATGATTACTATTTGAGCCATTTGTCCATGATAGCCGAGTTAGATCAATACATTTTTGAAATCTCCCTTGGGGTATTGAATCTACTTTGTTTGCCGTAACTGGACACTAGCGGTTGATATGGACAACCTATATATTGCCTCCCACAGTCTTTTTCATTGCAAGTTGAGTTCCTTATACAGTCTATTTTATTATTCTGCATTAGTCTTTTAATTTATTTTGTGTAATTTTCATTCTCTTTCAAGCAGGCATAATTCGTATACGGAGGAGGCAATGTTTTTAATGCACATTATCCTTGTGTTTTATACTCTACGTTACTACCTTAAAGAACAGGTCTCATTGTTGCTGAATTAAATATTGCTGCAATAGGAGGAAAGCGTGACTGAACAAACTGTTTAGTAAATTATTTAGCCATATGTTTATTCCTCAGATAAACAGCCAGCTTTATTGCATCAATGCAGTTTGCGCACACTTAAAGACATCCATTTGTTGTAAAGCGAGAGCGCCTAGTGTCTCAATAATAGTTTAAGGAACACTGTTTATATACAACGTTTAACATCAAGCCCATGTTTCTGAGGTCCTTTCTTGATGAAAGATATATAGAAAAAACTAAGCATACTGCACCTATATGTTTTTGATTTTGTTAAATATCCTTGCATTATAATCATAATTAACACACTGAGACAAAATGTCGTTAAATGTACAATTTTAAAGCTTTCACTCTCTTTTGCTACAGCAACTCTTGTCGAAGAGGATAGAGGTATGTTGTAAAGGGAATTACAACTAAGAACGTATTAGATGTCAAACCCGAAGTAGATTTATTTGTTATCCAAAAGCTAAACCTCTCCCGATTGTAAATATGAAATTAACTATTATGCAACAGTACCAATGCACTTAAAACCATTATGCTAAGGCAGTCTAACGACAAAACCAGCATCCACGGACAAACAAAGTTATTACGTAAATTTAATGTTCAACTTGAAACAGGCGATTAACCAAAGAAAGTTAGCTAATGGCCTGCGCAAACACATTCCACCGAACCCCCATCATACACAAAGGAATCGTAAACGTCATCGTATTGACTCCTTTAAAAGCATTCAAAAAATGCAAGAGATGCTCCAATTGGCTGTGCATTGTAGGCAGTAATGAGATATGTTAAATGTTTGTACAATCAATTCCGGGCAATTCAACCGTAAAACCCAGTTTAACAATTTCCTGTGTTGTGGTGGTTTTGGAGAGAGCTAGGAACCTTTGACATGTAAGCGTAGTTAACTTTCAACTTCATGCTGGAAATTTTTATATATTTATTTGATAAGAGTTCAAATTGTTTTTCATGAATTTGTATCCTTTTTATGTATTTCACAGGAAGAATACTTGTATTAGCAATACTATTATTGATGTCCCAATTTCCAGCATATATGACTGGGACAATTGTTTTCCTCTTATCATCAATGATTTTGTTTTCTTAATATATATATATATATATATATATATATATATATATATATATATATATATATATATATATAGATATATATTTCTAAAATACTTCTTTTTCTTAAGAGAGATCGTAAGGTACGCAACGTATACTGAAGGTTTTAGTGACAAGCGAGTGGTAGTTCCTCAGAACAAATAAGCACACACACACACACACACACACACACACAATCGCAACCAAAATAATGCGGATATGTTAAATCTAAGGTAAATATCATGCCATACTCAACGTATTTAGAAAAGGTTGAGAATTGTATCGTAATAAAGACAGAATTTAAACACTAAGTGAGACGATGAGAAAGAGGGAGAATAAAAATGTAAACATTCACCACCCTTTGGCGAATTCTACACTAGCTATATATTTTGAAACTGAATTATACATGTTTCAGTGGACTGTAGGAAATGTTACTCTGTCACGACTTCAAAAGTGAAAAGTGAAAACAAAAACCTATTACGTGTACTGCAGAAGCGTAAATACCCTTGATGCGTTTTCATTTGTTACATAAGGATGCACTTTCAGAATAAATGAAATTTATTTGGTCGCATTTTTCATTTTTCACTGTTGTCCGAGAACGAATGTATACCTATATTTCCTTTTCGAAGATAAGGCGTGGTTTCATTATTCAAAAAAAAAATTTACTCTTTCTGTGCTTCTGGAACTGATCTATCATTGACTGCACCATTATGTTGGAATGGGTTCCTACGCTGTACATTTAACAAAGATATGTTATTAAATTTTAAATCACTATTTGCATGAAAATAAGAGTTTTCACCAGTGTTGTTTCACAGCAGACAATAGCATGACTCAATTGTTAAAACGATACACTTTCATCATGTTTATATAAGTATTAAAATTCTTAACGTTTGGAAATGACCATGGAATTTGCCCCATTACATTTTGAAAATCTTTTGACCGACCTTTACCGTCATGTTATTTTGAAATTTATTTGCAACTAGTTCGATTTTTAGATCATTGACATTGAATTAAATAGTTCAAACACTGTAATATCGTACCATTTACACACATTTGATTTTATGGATGTTAGATTCAAGACGAATTGACAAAATGTCATAAGCTCCATACGTTCATTACAATGATAAGGTTATTATTGTATAAAAAAAAAAAAAATAATATATTATACGTGTGAACAAAAGACATCCTGGTAGAGTTACAAAGTTGATTGTTCTTCTTATTCTTTTTTCCACAGACGTATTATTGCAAACATGTTGAAGAATCCTGTAGCTTTGATGTTTTAAAATATATTTGGAATACAAACAACGATAGAAACTAGAATAGTGTCCTACAGAATATATAATCTTTGTCTTGTACACGTTAAGTTATATACAGTCTTAAATAGCCGAAATGTAGCTATTAATATTAGTATGGATTGAACTTAAAATTCATTGAATCTCTAGTTAATTCTGTTCAAGTCTTTGATAAGTTATGACGTGATTATTTTGTCTCTGTCTGTAAAGGAACTAATTCAGTGACCTATGGCAGCCCACTTCCCACTGTTTCCATATCTGAGAAGGAAGAAGCTACACAATCAACAGATGCACCATTAATCCCCTCCTCTGAAGGAGCATCGCCGAACGTAACAATTGATGCTGACAGAGATAGCGATTCTGATGAAGAGGAAGAAGTAGAGGAGGTACAGGCAACAGATGCACCAATGACCCCGTCATCTGATATAGAATGAACAGTGGCATCACCTTCTGTAACAAGTGATGTTGCTGGAGATATTGATTCTGATGGAATTGAAGGCGTAGAGTCATTGCAGGCAACAGATGCACCAATGAGCCCGTCCGTTTTGGCAGCATCAAGAGTGGCGACTACATCCATAAGAATTGATGCTGACAGAGATAACGATTCTGATAAAGAGGAAGAGGTAGAGGCGGTGCAGGCAACAGATGCACCAATGAGCCCGTCCGTTGAGGAAGCATCAACAGTGGCACCACCATCATAACAAGTGATGTTGATGGAGAAAATGATTCCGATAGAAATGAAGATGTAGAGGCAGTGAAGGCAACACATGCAGCAATGTGCCCCTCCATTGAGGGAGCATCAGCAGTAGCGACGCCACCCGTAACAACTGATGCTGACAGATAACGATTCTGATGATGAGGAAGCGGTAGAGGTGGTGCAGTGAACAGATGCACCACCGAGACCGTCCGTTGAGGGAGCATCAACAGTGGTTATCAATATCCGTAACAATTGATGCTGACAGAGATTGCGATTGTGATGAAGATGTAGAGGTAGACAAGGTGTAGGCAACAGAAACACCTTTGAGCCCGTCATCTCAGAGAGCATCAACAGTGGCTATTATATAAATCTTGTATTAGACGAAATAGACCTTTGTAGTTTCTACCGTAATGTCTTCCGTATTAGTCACTTTAGGAGCAAGAATAAATCTGCACGAAACATCTATCTATATATCTGTCTATCTATCCCTACCATTTCGAGATTCCTTCTTTGATCACAGATGATGCAACTTTAAAACATAACTCAACTGTATAGCACGTATAAGGATAATAATTCCAGTGTTAAGCAGGTTTTTCAGGGCGAAATAATGCAAAGTATCTACTAAATGTTTTGGACAAGAAAAGAGACACGAACGTCTCCATCGACGATATACCTCACGAACACAAACACAGACACACACACAAACACAGACACACACATATATATAAAGAATACAAATCATATGGCGGATAACAGCCCTTTCAATCGCACTGGATCCAGGAAGAGATCACGTGTGTCAGGGATTGATTGAGGTAAATGCAATAAACTGACGACGAACAGTTCAAAACTAGTATCTAACTAGCCTGGGCGCTTTGGACTCTTAATCGGTCTTTTGCAAAGTCATATACAAATCATTGACAAAACAAACAAATAGAACACAAAACCCGTTATGCTTGCAAAACTCTACATGGCTGTTTCTACATGAATTAAACCTTTAAACGAATTAAGTCTCAATCAGCCTCAATCAACTTGTTGCGGATACTGGAAAATAGTTATATGAACCTTGAAATCGATAAGCCATGGCGACATCTATTACTTTGTGTACATTTATGTAAGCTCACATTATATCCCGGATAATTAATTCCTATAGTAAACAGCTTCCGATTTCACGTGGGTTTTTCCATTTAATCAAATCAGGCCTCAGCTGTGGGCTAAAATCTCTTAACCCAAGGTAGTAGAGGCACATAATGAGAATCATTGAAGGGCTTTTGACCAATACCTGGTCTATAACTATTCAATAACTTTACTGTCTGTTGGAAGAGCTAGTCAGGTTTTAAATAAGCTAAGGATTCCTGCTGCCATTCTCAGTGAGGCTGGTATCACAACTAATGTCCTGATAGCAAAATTTAGCTATTTCCTACAAAGTTGTTCTTCACACTCTTAGGTAGAAACCAAATCTTGGATAAATGTATGCTTTGCCAAAATGTGGCTAGTGTCTTTTAGTATCACCAACATGTATGGTTGCAAAAGACCAAAATCTAGGTAACTATGATTAGCTCAATTTGGCTAACTGCAACATTGTCCCTTTCCATAATGTACTCTATGACTTTTAGGAAGAAACCAACTTTAGGATAAATATGTATCCTTAGCAAAAATTTGGACAGTGACAGCAACGGCTTTTAGTACAACCTGGATGTGTGGCTGTTAGAACTGAAAAGCATAAAAGCTGTATAATTAGCCAAATTTGGCGATCCATCTCAATGTCTCTTACCATAATGTACATATATGACCTTTAGACAGAAACCAATTGTTGGCGAAATATATGTTTAACAAAATTTTGTTTAATAACCGCAAGAACTATTGTCATAAGCTGAAGGTGTGGATCAAGGAAATCAAATATATTTTGCATAAGTGGATGATCAGCCAACGTTTGGAAGAATTGAAATAAAAGCCTGTAATAATAAAAAAGAAAAATAATGTTACTGGATTTCTTAACAAGTGTTTATATAGTAGACTCACGCTGTATGGCAACCGCTTAATTGCAAGTGTAGGTTGGTAATAAGTAGTTAAAACCTGGTTTAGTGGCCACCTGCTTATAAAAGTTATTCTTTCCCCTCTCAATCGTCCATCAAGTTTGCCTGCAGATGTTGATCACCTGATCAGTGACCACTGGTTTTGCTCCCATGGATAGTTGTGTACTGTAACCATGAGTATCTAAGTATATTTCTTTCCCCGTCACTGTACTACTCAGCCGCACTTAATAAGGCATACTTTCAATCTCAACTGCCTAACTGATTTCAACAACTGCCTCTAACTACATTGATTGCATATACGGTTCAGACTATTGCAATCTTGCAATGTTCTATATCTTACTAATCTGTTATTAATCCCATTAATATCCATCTACTTATATGTACTTGGCCAACTATTATCTTTTCTTTCTCTCTATCTACTGCCTTACTTTCACATTTCCTCTCTCTCTCTCTCTCTCTCTCTCTCTCTCTCTCTCTCTCTCTCTCTCTCTCTCTCTCTCTGTTTTTTCATGCCTTTCTCTTAAATCCTTGCACATTACACTCATCTGTACATAAGGCCACCTTTACAGAACACATATGTCATCATTGTGTTGGACTACTCATGTTGCATGCCATTATAAAATGCACATAATATAGTGCAGAACTTAACATTGTAACATTCAAATTTAATGAATGGCAGAATACCAAAACATCCCAGTGATTTCTATAAGGTTAGTAATTTTGGATAAATTCATGAGGTAAATAATCTGTTTTAAATCCACCCACCACCATTCCATTCTAATGTGTGCCAGCTACTCTGTTCATAAAGGTGTAATCAGAATATAGTCTTGTTAATACACATTTTCTGAGCTATAAACCAGAGGAAATGAATACAGAATCAAAATCATAATACCACATTGCTATTAAATACCCATATTTTTAACGATAATACCACATGGCCCATAGATATCCTGATTTTAAATGTAAATTTAGAACTTTCGGAAACTGTAATATTTCATGTCGTGCTTTGAGTTTTTCCATAAAATGATGCCATGAATTAACTTATGCACATTTAAATTCAGTACACTTGACCATTGTGTTTCCTGTATATACATTTCTGTAAGGCATAACTTACTTGGCTTTGGCCAGGGAAATTTCGAGTGGGATACCAATCCTGCATGCTCATAATAACTCACAGTCATAATTCTGCATGCTTATAATAACACACAGGTAAGATGTCTACGGTGTGGCAGTTTATAGTAATGTCTAGCTCTGGGGCATCATGCTGCAGACATGTAGCATGATGTCCCAGCCAGTCACATTATCCTTCCACCAGGCCAATCAGTCCTAACACTAACCTCTTAACACTGAGCGCCTAGCGAGGCAGCTATTAGTAGCACTTTTATAAGTCTTTGACAGAAATGCATACATACAGTTTTTGATTTCGAGAATTTGAAACCGTTAGTATTGGCCCGATTTTGAATCTTGTTGATATTTTGCTGTAGTTGTCTTTCAATTGTATGTATGTGATCGGATCGGTGGCAAATTAAGAAGTCATCAACATATAGGGAGCAGTCCACACCAGGAGTCAGACACTTGGTGATGCCATTAATTTTTATGTTGAAAAGCGTCACCGATAAAATACTGCCCTGGGGCACATCCATCTCTTGCTCCTGCATATCAGAGAGGGTGGAGCCCACTCGTACCTTGAATTATCTGTCTGAGAGAAAGTTTGATACGAAAGAGGGCAGACGGTCTTTTAGACCCAGATCGTGCAGGTCATTTAGTATCCCCTACTTCCATGTTGTATCATAGGCCTTTTCCAAGTCAAAGAAAACCGCTACTAAATGTTCTTTCTTAATAAAAGCGTCGCGGATAAAGGTTTCCAGTCTAACCAGATGATAATTGGTGCTAGGGCCACACCGAAAGCCACTTTGGAAAGGAGATATTAAATTGTTGCTTTCCAAATACCATACAAGCCTAGAAGTGATCATTCGTTCCATTGTTTTGCATGCGCAGCTAGTCAGTGATATGGGTCTGTAGTTGCTAGGATCTGCGCTATCTTTGCCTATTTTTGGGAATTGGTATTATTGTTGATTTTTTCCAAATATCTGGTACATTACCTGTGATCCATACATTATTGAAGATTTCCAGAAGAGCTGATAATGATGGTTCTGGAAGGTGTTTCAAAAACTGGTAATGAATATCGTCAGGCTCAGCTGATGTATCCTGGGCATTATTCAAAGATTCCATGAGCTCCAACAATGAGAACGGTTGATTATAACTTTCCGAGTTGTTCGATGCGAATTTCAACCGTGTCTTTCCTTTTTGAACTTTTAATCTACGGAATGCTTCTGAATAATTAGACGATGATGAATTTTTAGATGTTGGTTGGTTGGTTGGAATTTTTTTACGGCGCACCAGCACTATGAGGCTATTTAGCGCCATACAAAAGGTTATATCTTTCATTATTTAAAAGTGCTAAAGGTTACGTATCGACCAGCGATACGAAACCAAACAGTTGAAGGTAAAACGATAAAATGGTCACGGTGATAAATAAAGTTTCCCGATCAACGGGGAGTGCAAATGATGTATGACAACGAAAACAGATGAAAGGTAATTAAAATCTAGCGACGGTATATATAGCACATAAAACTGTCTTAGGTGATAGCATAAAAGCTATAACTTATGATAAATATTTACCTCCTTCAGGAAGTCTATAATATAAGAAATGCTAACTGTATCAAAGAGCTCCCTAATGTCATGCACATTGTAATAATGATTACGCGTAGGTTGGAGGTCGAAACACTCCAACATAAAGTGCTTAACAGTGAATGGTTCATTGCAAGATATGCACTCTGGTGGGTTTTCTCCTTTTAGAATATAGGAGTGGGTTAAATAAGTATGGCCGATTCGAATTCTTGCAATGACTACCTCCTCCCTACGGACGGCTCTGTAGGAAGGAGTCCATTCTCCTAGGGTTGGCTTGATGGCATGAACTTTGTTATTCACGGCATCATTCCATTATGCCTGCCATTTCTGACGTAAACAGTCTTTGATACTACGTTTAAAATCAGTATACGGTGCTTTAAAATCAGATGGTTCTAGTGATAGGGCCATTTTAGCAGCGCAGTCTGCTTTATCATTACCTTTAATTCCAATATGGCTGGGTAACCAACAGTATACTATATTGTGGGAGGTACTCAGCTCAGTATGTTTAAGGAGAACATTAGCTAATAATGGATTCTCCAGTTTTCTATTATGTAGTGACTGAAGTACCGATAGTGAATCGGAGAAGATGATGCTATTTAAAATACGCTTGCTTTCAATATATTGCAATGCAAGGTCTATTGCTCTGATTTCAGCTGAAAAAATGGATGTACCATTTGGCAAGCGAACTTTTGTTGTGTGTTTTCCACTAACGAAGGCTGCAGCAGCCTTTTCCTCATCATTTGATCCATCAGTATATATTCTTGTATAATTTTCAAATTGGGTGAGGAGTTCATGGTAAGAGTTGTGGAAGATGAAAGGGTTTGTCTCCGATTTTTTTCCATCGTGTAACGTGAAAAGTACTTTTGGTTGTTGAAGTAGCCAGGGCGGTGTTTTGGAGACGGACGTTTTCTGAATTTTTGAAAGATCAATTTTGGTACTGTCAAGGCATGGTAATATTTTAATGCCAAAGGTAGGTGTGGCGTTTGGCTTACTTTCATATAAGGTTTTATATTTGGGTTCAAAAACAGCCGAAAAAGCAGGGTTCAGAGGGTTTGATCTTAATTTGAGAGCATACTGTGAGGAAAGCATTTTTCTACGTTGTGATAAAGGTGGTTCGGTCGCTTCAACGAGTAGGCTTTCACACGGGGATGTCTTAAATGCTCCCAGAGCGAGTCGGATTCCCTGATGATGTATTGGGTCAAGCATCTTCAAATAGGGTTTCCTAGCTGAACCATAGACAACGCAACCATAGCCTAGTTTCGAGCGAATAAATGTTATATATAAACTGATTATGACTTATCTATCAGCACCCTAGTCAGTGTGTGCTATTACTTTAAATAAATCTAGAGATTTCAAGCATTTAGCTTTCAAATTCTTCAGGTGTGGAAGAAAAGTCAGTTTTCTCTCGAAGGTAATACCTAAAAAGTTTGCTTCCTCAAGAACTGGAATAGGTGTTCCGTACAGCGTGAGTTTAGGTTCATCATGATATCTTCGTAACTGACAGAAATGCATACATACAGTTTTTGATTTCGAGAATTTGAAACCGTTAGTATTGGCCCAATTTTGAATCTTGTTGATATTTTGCTGTAGTTGTCTTTCAATTGTATGCATGTGCTTGGATCGGTAACAAACTAAAAAGTCATCAACATATAGGGAGCAGTCCACACCAGGAGTCAGACACTTGGTGATGCTATTAATTTTTTTGTTGAAAAGCGTCACCGATAAAATACTGCCCTGGGGCACACCCATCTCTTACTCCTGCATATCAGAGAGGGTGGAGCCCACTCGTACCTTGAATTCTCTGTCTGAGAGAAAGTTTGATATGAACGAGAGCAGACGGTCTTTTAGACCCAGATCGTGCAGGTCATTTAGTATCCCGTACTTCCATGTTGTATCATAGGCCTTTTCCAAGTCAAAGAAAACCGCTACTAAATGTTTTTTCTTATGAAAAGCGTCGCGGATAAAGGTTTCCAGTCTAACCAGATGAAAATTGGTGCTACGGCCACACCGAAAGCCACTTTGGAAAGGAGATATTAAATTGTTGCTTTCCAAATACCATACAAGCCTAGAAGTGATCATTCGTTCCATTGTTTTGCATGCGCAGCTAGTCAGTGATATGGGTCTGTAGTTGCTAGGATCTGCGCTATCTTTGCCTATTTTGGGAATTGGTATTATTGTTGATCTTTTCCAAATATCTGGTACATTACCTGTGATCCATACATTATTGAAGATTTCCAGAAGAGCTGATAATGATGGTTCTGGAAGGTGTTTCAAAAACTGGTAATGAATATCGTCAGGCTCAGCAGATGTATCATGGGCATTATTCAAAGATTCCTTGAGCTCCAATAATGAGAACGGTTGATTATAACTTTCCGAGTTGTTCGATGCGAATTTCAACCGTGTCTTTTCTTTTTGAACTTTTAATCTACAGAATGCTTCTGAATAATTAGACGATGATGCATTTTTAGATGTTGGTTGGTTGGTTGGAATTTTTTACGGCGCACCAGCACTATGAGGCTATTTAGCGCCATACAAAAGGTTATATCTTTCATTATTTAAAAGGTGTAAAAGATTACGTATCGACCAGCGATACAAAACCAAACAGTTGAAGGTAAAACGATAAAATGGTCACGGTGATAAATAAAGTTTCCCGATCAACGGGGAGTGCAAATGATGTATGACAACGAAAACAGATGAAAGGTAATTAAAATCTAGCGACGGTATATATAGCACATAAAACTGTTTAAGGTGATAGCATAAAAGCTATAACTTATGATAAATATTTACTTCCTTCAGGAAGTCTATAATATAAGAAATGCTAACTGTATGAAAGAACTCCCTAATGTCATGCACATTGTAATAATGATTACGCGTAGGTTGGAGTTCGAAACACTCCAACATAAAGTGCTTAACAGTGAATGGTTCATTGCAAGATATGCACTCTGGTGGGTCTTCTCCATTTAGAATATAGGGGTGGGTTAAATAAGTATGGCCGATTCGAATTCTTGCAATGACTACCTCCTCCCTACGGACGGCTCTGTAGGAAGGAATCCATTCTCCTAGGGTTGGCTTGATGGCATGAAGTTTGTTATTCACGGCATCATTCCATGATGCCTACATTTCTGACGTAAACAGTCTTTGATACTACGTTTAAAATCAGTATACGGTGTTTTAAAATCAGATGGTTCTAGTGATAGGGCCATTTTAGCAGCGCGGTCTGCTTTGTCATTACCTTTAATTCCAATATGGCTGGGTAACCAACAGTATACTATATTGTGGGAGGTACTCAGCTCAGTATGTTTGAGGAGAACATTAGCTAATAATGGATTCTCCAGTTTTCTATTATGTAGTGACTGAAGTACTGATAGTGAATCGGAGAAGATGATGCTATTTAAAATACGCTTGCTTTCAATATATTGCAATGCAAGGTCTATTGCTCTGATTTCGGCTGAAAAAAATGATGTACCATTTGGCAAGCGAACTTTTGTTGTGTGTTTTCCACTAACGAATGCTGCAGCAGCCTTTTCCTCATCTTTTGATCCATCAGTATATATTCTTGTATAATTTTCAAATTGGGTGAGGAGTTCATGGTAAGAGTTGTAGAAGATGGAAGGGTTTGTCTCCGAATTTTTTCCATCGTGTAACGCAAAAAGTACTTTTGGTTGTTTAAGTAGCCAGGGTGGTGTTTCGGAGACGGACGTTTTCTGAATTTTTGAAAGATCAATTTTGGTACTGTCAAGGCATGGTAATATTCTAATGCCAAAGGTAGGTGTGGCGTTTGGCTTACTTTCATATAAGGTTTTATATTTGGGTTCAAAAACAGCCGAAAAAGCAGGGTTCAGAGGGTTTGATCATAATTTGAGAGCATACTGTGCGGAAAGCATGTTTCTACGTTGTGATAAAGGTGGTTCGGTCGCTTCAACGAGTAGGCTTTCACACGGGGATGTCTTAAATGCTCCCAGAGCGAGTCGGATTCCCTGATGATGTATTGGGTCAAGCATCTTCAAATAGGACTACCTAGCTGAACCATAGACAACGCAACCATAGTCTAGTTTCGAGCGAATAAATGTTATATATAAACTGATTATGACTTATCTATCAGCACCCTAGTCAGTGTGTGCTATTACTTTAAGTAAATCTAGAGATTTCAAGCATTTAGCTTTCAAATTCTTCAGGTGTGGAAGAAAAGTCAGTTTTCTCTCGGAGATAACACCTAAAAAGTTTGCTTCCTCGACAACTGGAATAGGTGTTCCGTCCAGCGTGAGTTTAGGTTCATCATGATATCTTCGTAACTGACAGAAATGCATACATACAGTTTTTGAGTTCGAGAAATTGAAACCGTTAGTATTGGCCCAATTTTGAATCTTGTTGATATTTTGCTGTAGTTGTCTTTCAATTGTATGCATGTGCTTGGATCGGTTACAAACTAAAAAGTCATCAACATATAGGGAGCAGTCCACACCAGGAGTCAGACACTTGGTGATGCTATTAATTTTTATGTTGAAAAGCGTCACCGATAAAATACTGCCCTGGGGCACACCCATCTCTTGCTCCTGCATATCAGAGAGGGTGGAGCCCACTCGTACCTTGAATTATCTGTCTGAGAGAAAGTTTGATATGAACGAGGGCAGACGGCCTTTTAGACCCAGATCGTGCAGGTCATTTAGTATCCCGTACTTTCATGTTGTATCATAGGCCTTTTCCAAGTCAAAGAAAACCGCTACTAAATGTTTTTTCTTATGAAAAGCTTCGCGGATAAAGGTTTCCAGTCTAACCAGATGAAAATTGGTGCTACGGCCACACCGAAAGCCACTTTGGAAAGGAGATATTAAATTGTTGCTTTCCAAATACCATACAAGCCTAGAAGTGATCATTCGTTCCATTGTTTTGCATGTGCAGCTAGTCAGTGATATGGGTCTGTAGTTGCTAGGATCTGCGCTATCTTTGCCTATTTTGGGAATTGGTATTATTGTTGATCTTTTCCAAATATCTGGTACATTACCTGTGATCCATACATTATTGAAGATTTCCAGAAGAGCTGATAATGATGGTTCTGGAAGGTGTTTCAAAAACTGGTAATGAATATCGTCAGGCTCAACAGATGTATCATGGGCATTATTCAAAGATTCCTTGAGCTCCAACAATGAGAACGGTTGATTATAACTTTCCGAGTTGTTCGATGCGAATTTCAACCGTGTCTTTTCTTTTTGAACTTTTAAATTACAGAATGCTTCTGAATAATTAGACGATGATGCATTTTTAGATGTTGGTTGGTTGGATTGAATTTTTTACGTCGCACCAGCACTATGAGGCTATTTAGCGCCATACAAAAGGTTATAACTTCCATTATTTAAAAGGTGTAAAAGATTACGTATCGACCAGCGATACGAAACCAAACAGTTGAAGGTAAAACGATAAAATGGTCACGGTGATAAATAAAGTTTCCCGATCAACGGGGAGTGCAAATGATGTATGACAACGAAAACAGATGAAAGGTAATTAAAATCTAACGACGGTATATATATATATATAGCACATAAAACTGTTTAACGTGATAGCATAAAGGCTATAACTTATGATAAATATTTAATTCCTTCAGGAAGTCTATAATATAAGAAATGCTAAATGTATCAAAGAGCTCCCTAATGTCATGCACGTTGTAATAATGATTACGCGTAGGTTGCAGGTCTAAACACTCCAACATAAAGTGCTTAACAGTGAATGGTTCATTGCAAGATATGCACTCTGGTGGGTCCTCTCCATTTAGAATATAGGGGTGGGTTAAATAAGTATGGCCGATTCGAATTCTTGCAATGACTACCTCCTCCCTACGGACGGCTCTGTAGGAAGGAATCCATTCTCCTAGGGTTGGCTTGATGGCATGAAGTTTGTTATTCACGGCATCATTCCATGATGCCTGCCATTTCTGACGTAAACATTCTTTGATACTACGTTTAAAATCAGTATACGGTGTACTAAAATCAGATGGTTCTAGTGATAGGGCCATTTTAGCAGCGCGGTCTGCTTTGTCATTACCTTTAATTCCAATATGGCTGGGTAACCAACAGTATACTATATTGTGGGAGGTACTCAGCTCAGTATGTTTCAGGAGAACATTAGCTAATAATGGATTCTCCAGTTTTCTATTATGTAGTGACTGAAGTACTGATAGTGAATCGGGGAAAATGATGCTATTTAAAATACGCTTGCTTTCAATATATTGCAATGCAAGGTCTATTGCTCTGATTTCGGCTGAAAAAAATGATGTACCATTTGGCAAGAGAACTTTTGTTGTGTGTTTTCCACTAACGAATGCTGCAGCAGCCTTTTCCTCATCTTTTGATCCATCAGTATATACTCTTGTATAATTTTCAAAATTGGGTGAGGAGTTCATGGTAAGAGTTGTAGAAGATGGAAGGGTTTGTCTCCGAATTTTTTCCATCGTGTAACGCAAAAAGTACTTTTGGTTGTTTAAGTAGCCAGGGTGGTGTTTCGGAGACGGACGTTTTCTGAATTTTTGAAAGATCAATTTTGGTACTGTCAAGGCATGGTAATATTCTAATGCCAAAGGTAGGTGTGGCGTTTGACTTACTTTCATAGAAGGTTTATATTTGGGTTCAAAAACAGCCGAAAAAGCAGGGTTCAGAGGGTTTGAGCTTAATTTGACAGCATACTGTGCGGAAAGCATTTCTCTACGTTGTGATAAAGGTGGTTCGTTCGCTTCAACGAGTAGGCTTTCACACGGGGATGTCTTAAATGCTCCCAAGGCAAGTCTTATTCCCTGATGATGAATTGGGTCAAGCATCTTCAAATAGGACTTCCTAGCTGAACCATAGACAACGCAACCATAGTCTAGTTTCGAGCGAATAAATGTTCTGTATAAACTGAGTAGGACTTTCCTATCAGCACCCCAGTCAGTGTGCGCTACTACTTTAAGTAAATCTAGAGATTTCAACCATTTAGCATTCAAATTCTTCAGGTGTGGAATAAAAGTCAATCTTCTGTCAAAGATAATACCTAAACATTTTGTTTCCTCAACCAATGGAATAGGTGTTCCGTCCAACGTGAGTTTAGGTTCATCATGATGTCTTCGTAACTGACAGAAATGCATACATACAGTTTTTGATTTCGAGAATTTGAAACCGTTAGGATTGGCCCAATTTTGAATCTTGTTGAAATTTTGCTATAGTTGTCTTTCAATTGTATGCATGTGCTTGGATCGGTAACATATTAAAAAGTCATCAACATATAGGGAGCAATCCACACCAGGACCCAGACACTTGATGATGCTATTAATTTTTATGTTGAAAAGCGTCACGGATAAAATACTGCCCTGGGGCACACACATCTCTTGATCGTGCATATCAGAGAGGGTGGAGCCCACTCGTAACTTGAATTCTCTCTCTGAGAGAAAGTTTGATATGAAAGAGGGCAGACGGCCTTTTAGACCTAGATCGTGCAGGTCATTTAGTATTCCATACTTCCATGTTGTATCATAGACCTTTCCCCAAGTCAAAGAAAACCGCTACTGAATGTTGCTTCTTGATAAAAGCGTCGCGAATAAATGTTTCCAGTCTAACCAGATGATCATTGGTGCTACGACCATAACGAAAGCCACTTTGGAAAGGAGATATTAAATTGTTGCTTTCCAAATACCATACAAGCCGAGAATTGATCATTCGTTCCATTGTTTTGCAAACGCAACTAGTTAATGATATAGGTCTGTAGTTGCTAGGATCTGCGCTATCTTTGCCTGGTTTGGGAATTGGTATTACTGTTGCTTCTTTCCAAATTTTTGGTACATTACCAGTAATCCATAAATCATTGAAGATTTCCAGAAGAACTGTTAATGATGGTTCTGGAAGGTGTTTCAAAAACTGGTAATGTATATCGTCAGGCCCAGCAGATGTATCATGTGCCTTATTCAAAGATTCCATAAGCTCCGACAATGAAAACGGTTGGTTATAACTCTCTGAATTATTCGATGTGAATCTCAACCGGGTTTTTTCTTTTTGAGCTTTCAATCTTCGGAAAGCTTCTGAATAATTAGACGATGAGGAATTTTTGGAGATTGATTGATTGATTGATTGAATTTTTTAACGGCGCGCCAGCACTTTGAGGCTATTTAGCGCCATGCAAAAGGTTATATCCTTCATTATTTATAAGTGGTAAAAGATTACGTATCGACCAGCGATAGGAAACCAAACAGTTGAAGGTAAAACGATAAAATGGTAACGGAGATAAATAAAGTTTCCCGATCAACGGCGAGTGCAAATGATGTATGACAACGAAAACAGATGAAACGTAATTAAAATCTATCGACGGTATATATCGCACGTAAAACTGTTTAAAGTGATAGCATAAAAGCTATAACTTATGATAAATATTTACTTCCTTCAGGAAGTCTATAATATAGGAAATGCTAACTGTATCAAAGAGCTCCCTAATGTCATGCGCATTGTAGTAATGGTTACGCGTAGGTTGGAGGTCGAAACATTCCAACATAAAGTGCTTAACAGTGAATGGTTCATTGCAGGATATGCACTCTGGTGGATCTTCTCCTTTTAGTATATAGGAGTGGGTTAAATAAGTATGGCCGATTCGAATTCTTGCAACGACTACCTCCTCCCTACGGACAGCTCTGTAGGAAGGAGTCCATTCTCCTAGGGTTGGCTTGATGGCATGAAGTTTGTTATTCACGGCATCATTCCATGATGCCTGCCATTTCTGACGTAAACATTCTTTGATACTACGTATAAAATCCGTATACGGTGTATTAAAATGAGATGGTTCTAGTGATAGGGCCATTTTAGCAGCGCGGTCTGCTTTGTCATTACCTTTAATTCCAATGTGGCTGGGTAACCAACAGTATACTATATTGTGGGAGGTACTCAGCTCTGTATGTTTCAGGAGAACATTAGCTAATAATGGATTCTCCAGTTTTCTATTATGTAGTGACTGAAGTACTGATAGTGAATCGGGGAAAATGATGCTATTTAAAATACGCTTGCTTTCAATATATTGCAATGCAAGGTCTATTGCTCTGATTTCGGCTGAAAAAAATGATGTACCATTTGGCAAGCGAACTTTTGTTGTGTGTTTTCCACTAACGAATGCTGCAGCAGCCTTTTCCTCATCTTTTGATCCATCAGTATATACTCTTGTATAATTTTCAAAATTGGGTGAGGAGTTCATGGTAAGAGTTGTAGAAGATGTAAGGGTTTGTCTCCGAATTTTTTCCATCGTGTAACGCAAAAAGTACTTTTGGTTGTTTAAGTAGCCAGGGTGGTGTTTCGGAGACAGACGTTTTCTGAAGTTTTGAAAGATCAATTTTGGTACTATCAAGGCATGGTAATATTCTAATACCAAAGGTAGGTGTGGCGTTTGACTTACTTTCATAGAAGGTTTATATTTGGGTTCAAAAACAGCCGAAAAACCAGGGTTCAGAGGGTTTGATCTTAATTTGAGAGCATACTGTGCGGAAAGCATTTTTCTACGTTGTGATAAAGGTGGTTCGGTCGCTTCAACGAGTAGGCTTTCACACGGGGATGTCTTAAATGCTCCCAGAGCGAGTCGGATTCCCTGATGATGTATTGGGTCAAGCATCTTCAAATAGGGTTTCCTAGCTGAACCATAGACAACGCAACCATAGCCTAGTTGCGAGCGAATAAATGTTATATATAAACTGATTATGACTTATCTATCAGCACCCTAGTCAGTGTGTGCTATTACTTTAAGTAAATCTAGAGATTTCAAGCATTTAGCTTTCAAATTCTTCAGGTGTGGAAGAAAAGTCAGTTTTCTCTCGAAGATAATACCTAAAAAGTTTGCTTCCTCGACAACTGGAATAGGTGTTCCGTACAGCGTGAGTTTAGGTTCATCATGATATCTTCGTAACTGACAGAAATGCATATATACAGTTTTTGATTTCGAGAATTTGAAACCGTTAGTATTGGCCCAATTTTGAATCTTGTTGATATTTTGCTGTAGTTGTCTTTCAATTGTATGCATGTGCTTGGATCGGTAACAAACTAAAAAGTCATCAACATATAGGGAGCAGTCCACACCAGGAGTCAGACACTTGGTGATGCTATTAATTTTTTTGTTGAAAAGCGTCACCGATAAAATACTGCCCTGGGGCACACCCATCTCTTACTCCTGCATATCAGAGAGGGTGGAGCCCACTCGTACCTTGAATTCTCTGTCTGAGAGAAAGTTTGATATGAACGAGAGCAGACGGTCTTTTAGACCCAGATCGTGCAGGTCATTTAGTATCCCGTACTTCCATGTTGTATCATAGGCCTTTTCCAAGTCAAAGAAAACCGCTACTAAATGTTTTTTCTTATGAAAAGCGTCGCGGATAAAGGTTTCCAGTCTAACCAGATGAAAATTGGTGCTACGGCCACACCGAAAGCCAATTTGGAAAGGAGATATTAAATTGTTGCTTTCCAAATACCATACAAGCCTAGAAGTGATCATTCGTTCCATTGTTTTGCATGCGCAGCTAGTCAGTGATATGGGTCTGTAGTTGCTAGGATCTGCGCTATCTTTGCCTATTTTGGGAATTGGTATTATTGTTGATCTTTTCCAAATATCTGGTACATTACCTGTGATCCATACATTATTGAAGATTTCCAGAAGAGCTGATAATGATGGTTCTGGAAGGTGTTTCAAAAACTGGTAATGAATATCGTCAGGCTCAGCAGATGTATCATGGGCATTATTCAAAGATTCCTTGAGCTCCAACAATGAGAACGGTTGATTATAACTTTCCGAGTTGTTCGATGCGAATTTCAACCGTGTCTTTTCTTTTTGAACTTTTAATCTACAGAATGCTTCTGAATAATTAGACGATGATGCATTTTTAGATGTTGGTTGGTTGGTTGGAATTTTTTACGGCGCACCAGCACTATGAGGCTATTTAGCGCCATACAAAAGGTTATATCTTTCATTATTTAAAAGGTGTAAAAGATTACGTATCGACCAGCGATACAAAACCAAACAGTTGAAGGTAAAACGATAAAATGGTCACGGTGATAAATAAAGTTTCCCGATCAACGGGGAGTGCAAATGATGTATGACAACGAAAACAGATGAAAGGTAATTAAAATCTAGCGACGGTATATATAGCACATAAAACTGTTTAAGGTGATAGCATAAAAGCTATAACTTATGATCAATATTTAATTCCTTCAGGAAGTCTATAATATAAGAAATGCTAACTGTATCAAAGAGCTCCCTAATGTCATGCACATTGTAATAATGATTACGCGTAGGTTGGAGGTCGAAACACTCCAACCTAAAGTGCTTAACAGTGAATGGTTCATTGCAAGATATGCACTCTGGTGGGTCTTCTCCATTTAGAATATAGGGGTGGGTTAAATAAGTATGGCCGATTCGAATTCTTGCAATGACTACCTCCTCCCTACGGACGGCTCTGTAGGAAGGAATCCATTCTCCTAGGGTTGGCTTGATGGCATGAAGTTTGTTATTCACGGCATCATTCCATGATGCCTTACATTTCTGAGGTAAACAGTCTTTGATGCTACGTTTAAAATCAGTATACGGTGTTTTAAAATCAGATGCTTCTAGTGATAGAGCCATTTTAGCAACGCGGTCTGCTTTGTCATTACCTTTAATTCCAATATGGCTGGGTAACCAACAGCATACTATTTCGTGGGAGGTACTCAGCTCAGTATGTTTGAGGAGAATATTGGCTAATAAAGGGTTCTCCAGTTTTCTATTATGTAGTGACTGAAGTACTGATAGTGAATCGGGGAAGATGATGCTATTTAAAATACGCTTGCTTTCAATATATTGCAATGCAAGGTCTATTGCTCTGATTTCGGCTGAAAAAAATGATGTACCATTTGGCAAGCGAACTTTTGTTGTGTGTTTTCCACTAACGAATGCTGCAGCAGCCTTTTCCTCATCTTTTGATCCATCAGTATATATTCTTGTATAATTTTCAAAATTGGGTGAGGAGTTCATGGTAAGAGTTGTAGAAGATGGAAGGGTTTGTCTCCGAATTTTTTCCATCGTGTAACGCAAAAAGTACTTTTGGTTGTTTAAGTAGCCAGGGTGGTGTTTCGGAGACGGACGTTTTCTGAATTTTTGAAAGATCAATTTTGGTACTGTCAAGGCATGGTAATATTCTAATGCCAAAGGTAGGTGTGGCGTTTGGCTTACTTTCATAGAAGGTTTATATTTGGGTTCAAAAACAGCCGAAAAAGCAGGGTTCAGAGGGTTTGATCTTAATTTGAGAGCATACTGTGCGGAAAGCATTTTTCTACGTTGTGATAAAGGTGGTTCGGTCGCTTCAACGAGTAAGCTTTCACACGGGGATGTCTTAAATGCTGCCAGAGCGAGTCGGATTCCCTGATGATGTATTGGGTCAAGCATCTTCAAATAGGGTTTCCTAGCTGAACCATAGACAACGCAACCATAGTCTAGTTTCGAGCGAATAAATGTTATATATAAACTGATTACGACTTATCTATCAGCACCCTAGTCAGTGTGTGCTATTACTTTAAGTAAATCTAGAGATTTCAAGCATTTAGCTTTCAAATTCTTCAGGTGTGGAAGAAAAGTCAGTTTTCTCTCGAAGATAATACCTAAAAAGTTTGCCTCCTCAAGAACTGGAATAGGTGTTCCGTACAGCGTGAGTTTAGGTTCATCATGATATCTTCGTAACTGACAGAAATGCATACATACAGTTTTTGATTTCGAGAATTTGAAACCGTTAGTATTGGCCCAATTTTGAATCTTGTTGATATTTTGCTGTAGTTG